>ML350490.1:0-16720 GCA_005239505.1 Nicotiana paniculata | reverse complement strand
GGGAGGGGGGGCAGACTCTCTATCTCTAGATCTAAATAAAAAAAACACATCTCTCGAAAGAGATTAGATGATCTATGATCCCACACTCCCCATCAAATCTGAAAAGGTTCCTAAAATTCTTGTATATGTCTATCATTCATCTTTATCAAATGAAACCTCACTCACGATTGGGTGAATCTTCTCCTTTATTTACATTTTATCGCTATTTAATATTATTTAATGCATGGTCTTTTTTCATACTATTAAATTCGTCCATAACTACAGCCAACATTTATACTCAAATATATTTTTCTATTCATGTTATCCATCTCAAATCTAGAATTAATTATCCTTAACTAGGATTTATCCTTTATTTTTTTATTTAATTAGTTTAACAAAAAGTCTCATACTTTTTGGTCAAAGAGACGTGGGAATAGCTGAAATCAGTTATTGAAAAGAACTGAAATTGCTAAGGCGCCAGTACAACTGTACGAGATCTACTTAGTTAACTCCAATTTTAATATTACTTAGATCTTATTCAACTTCAAGTAGGAATTGAACTTGTCGGCAAATTAAAGTTCTTTGTCAATATAACATTATTGTCGACGCAAATTTGTTGTTCCCAATAAGATTAGCCTTGCGGTCCCTTTCAAAGTCCACAAATTACTTAGTTGTTCGTTTGGTTTAAAGTAGGAAACATAATTTTCACAAGATTCAAGTCATAAAGTTCACGGTTTCCTAGTCATTTCACAAGATTCAAGATTCAAGATTCAAGATTCAAGTTACCTACATGCTTATATTTGTCATTTCATAGATATTGTGAAATGCAAATATATGACTTGAATAAGTTTTAGGAAATATTTATAACCGAAATAAATATTATGTTAGTACTTCAAGTCTCACTTTTTGGAGTTGGATACGTCTAAACCCGTTGAGTCTTGAAGTTGGGAACATTTGTAGGCATGCAAATTTTATAATATAAATTCAATAAAATTATTTGGACCATTTTAAATATATTAGTCCGAAAAAATATTATGGGATAATATAGTTTAATTAATTATTTATGTCCAATAAATATTGACTAGGTTAGCGCACTTAATCAGGCTACAAATGATAAGCCCACTTCATTAGGCCCAAAATGTCATTTTCCTAGAGGTCCAGTTTGGTGCCACGTGTAAAATGATGTGGCACGCCACATAAAATGGAAGATCCAATAGTACCATGCCACGTGTCAAAATGACAAGGCATGCCAAGTCAAATTAAAAGGCCAATGAAACTGTGCCACATGTGCAAGTGGCTTGTTCTGGTCAATCAAATGCCGTCATGTCACACTTCAATTTGATTGGTCGGAAAGAGTTTGTTCTTATCATAACTTCCCCCTTCCACAACTATAAATAGGAGTCTTCATAACCCAGATAAGACACAAAAGTTATAACAAGAAGCAAGAGCAAGTTCGTGGATCAAACGCTACTGATTTATCTAAAAGTCACAAGCATTCAAGTGTTCTAAGGATTTAAAAGATCAAGACGAAGATTCAAGAATAAGTTGCAAGCCCTTGGATTAAAAGTACGTCAAGATCAAGATCAAGCTTCAAGCACTTGGATTAAAATAAAACAAAATTTAATATTAAGCTCGGATGCTCTTTTATTTATTGTAGAAAAGAAGAATCAGAGGATTCATAGAGATTGTACATTCAAATATTTGAAATAAAATACTACAATTGTTGCGATATTTTTTTATCTTGATTTTATTTTCTCGATGCAAATTTATTGTCCACAAATTCTAGAATTTGTTTGCAACAAATTATATGTGATACAAAAATAAATTGCAACCACAATATAAATATGAAGAAACATAATTTTATTGATAAAATGATGCGGGTACAATTCTGTGTGTTCCCTTGATTCTTCTCTCCTAATTATCTCCGTGATTCGAGGAGTAGAGCAGCGTATTTCTCGAATGTAGGATGATGCGTACTTTCATGGATTTATTTTATATCCATGAAGTAGGTAGTGGATTTTCTTGAATTATTTGATTATCAAGAATTATCCGGCCACTTCTTGATATCTTTGAGAATATCCCGTGAGTTTATGAGATTTTCGAGATGATCTCCAATTTTTGAGATTCCTCGTCAAAGGAAATATGTGACCCTTTTTATAGGTATGTGTTAGGGTATATGGTAGAGTAACATCCAAGAAACTCTGATATACTCCTAGGATTTTAAGAGTCTTGTAGTATCTTGAATTTATGATTTAACTTGATACTTTAAAATTTCGATGTCTACATTGACTAAGTTTGACTTTTTAGTAGTTGACCTCAGATTGGATTTTTGATGTTTTTGTTAGATCTATTGGGTGATTTTGGACTTAGGAGCGCGTCCGGATTGTGATTTGGATGTCCGTAGTAGAATTAGGCTTCAAATAGAGAAAAATTGGAATTTTGAAAGTTTAACCTCAGATGAACTTTTTGATATCAGGGTCGGATTCCGATTCTGGAAGTTGGAACAATTTCGTAATGTCAAATGTGACTTCTGTGCAAATTAGAGGTCAATCGGACGTGTTTTGATAGGGTTCGACATCAGTTGTGGATGAAGTTTCAAAGTTCATTGATTTCGAATTGAGGTGTGATTCGTCATTTCGATGTTGTTATGTATGTTTTGAGTCCTCGAATAGGTCTGTGTTATGTTATCGGACTTGTTGGTATGTTCAGACGTGGTCCCGATAGGATCGGGCATGTTTCAGATTGATTTCAGATCATTTTCCTTCATGTTTCCACTTTTGTGTTCTGCTGGTTCTGGTGTCTCAGTCCTTCATCGCGTTCATGTGGAAAGTGTCGTGAACGCGTAGTGTATTTTGATGGCAGAAGCAAATTTTTCTTCGCGATCGCGAAGTATGTCCTGTGTTCACATAGAGTTGGGGAAATTCCTCTTCGCGTTCGCGTATGGAGAATCGCGTTCGTGTAGTGTTGAAGGTGGTAGCTAGGAATTCGAGCGTTCTTCTATGCGATCGCGTAAGGTTAGTCGCGTTCGCGAAGCTTTGGCAGCAGTGTTCATCGCATTTGTGTGGGGTGTATCCAAACGCATAGAGCCTTTTGTGGCAATGTGAGTTTTATTCATCGCTAATGCGATAGATTTCCTGCGTTCGCGAAAGAGGAGGCCTCGGCAGATTATAAAGTACTCTATTTCGAGGGTTTAAGCCATTTTTACATTTTTGGAGCTATGGAGATCGGATTGAGGCGATCCTTGAAGCAGTTTTTCACCATATGAATCGGGTTTTGAGCCGTTCAGAGTTCGCTACACGTGATGGCATATTTGGAGCATCACTTGGCTTACTTGACCATTCGTATTGTCTTGTTTGAGTTAAGTAACTCTTCTAAACTTACCGTTGGGGGTATGAAACCCCGAGTACGTGTTACGTGATTGGTATTGAGGTGACGCACATGCTAGCTGACGGGTGTGTGGGTGTGCACCAAGTGAATTGGGACTCTGTTGTTTCCATGGCACTATATAGCAGTCCTATTTTGTTAATATTCGTGTTTTCACTATGCGATAAAGTAAATGAGCTGTTAATCATGCTTGATATCATGTTTAGGCTTTATGTCGATTCTGTTGGGACCCATAATGGTTGTTTCTTGCTGTCATTTCACTGATTTCATTGATATTTCGCACTCAGTGGTATTCATGCATTCTTATCATATCTCAGTCTCAGTTGTTATTTATTGATAAATCATATCATTGTTGTCAGGCTAGTTTCATGACATTGTGAGCCCGTGAGTGATACCGGAGAAATTGATGACTGACTGTTACCGGGGCCTGTTTGTGAGGATATTGATACTATAGCACGTGAGTTTTCCGTGCGGATCCAGATATTGATATTATAACACGTGAGTTTTTCGTGCAACATGTGAGTTGTCCATGCGGATTATAGCGCTTGGGTTGTAGGAGCTCCTCCGGAGTCTGTACACCCCCAGTGAGTGTGGTTGATTATATTAAGGGATGGATCTTCCCTGGAATCTTCTCCATGGGGCCGGATTAGCCTTCCTCGGTATTGAGTGACTGATGGTCAGTGATGTATATATATTCTAGGTTGGATCTACCCTCGGCCGTATGAGCCATATAGTACCGAGTGGTTGAGCATGATGAGTAAAAAGTGTGAGACAGTGCGATTGAGTTCTATGAGAGTGTGAGTACATGATTCATCTCTGAAATACATGGCATTAGCATGCATACATGACATACAGGCACAAAGAGGCATTTTTCCCCATGCCATACGGTATCACGTCATTCATGACTCTTTACACACATTGATATATGGTCATAGAGAGGTATTTCTTAGTTGTCATCTGGAAAAAAAACGAAACATCTTATTTATTGTGGAAAGGATATTTGGAAAAATTACAATTTTCAAACTTACTCGTATTTTGGCATTTTCGATAAAAGATTTGGGTTTTCACTATGATACTTGAAAAGCATGACTATTTTTCTGAAACTGTTAACCAACTGAGCATTTTTACTTCTAAGATACCTATTTATACTTGTATTATGCTGTTATGAATTATTGTGGAATATTGGTATTGGACTCGACCTGTGAATGGTTGTAGCTTCCCCTTCTTCGTGGTAGCTTTAGATCTATAAAACTCTACTTATGTACTTTTCAAACAGACTATGTATTTATTTCACTTCATTTTTGTAAACTCTATTCTTAGACGCTCATGATTTGTACTACCATTCCTTGGGAAATGTATAAAAAATTCAGTAAATTACTATCGTTTATTTGTCTTGTTAATATCATTGGAATTGTATAGTTACTAGTTAGCTTACCTAGCGAGTTGGATTAGGTTCTATCACGACTAGCGGATTTGGGCCGTGATAGATTGGTACCAAAGCTCTAGGTTCATAGAGACTACAAGTCATGATCAAGCGTCCAGTAGAGTCTTAGGGATCGATATAATGACGTCCATGCCTATCTTTGAGAAGCCATAGGAAATTTAGGATATACTTCCCATATTTGTTTTCTTATCGTGCATCATTGATTCATCTTGAAGTGTAAATCTTTGAATTTCTTCCACGAATTTGTATGCGCACATGGATGAGGTGCGATATGTGATTTCAGTAGACTGATGATGGGTACTCCGGTGGACTTGAGGCCGGGTTTTGACTGTGGCTTGAGCACAAAGATGTTGATTGTGTGAGCATGTGCTTTTGGATATATATGTCCGGTAGTGTCCCTATTAGTGGAATTTGTGGCTGGAACACACGTGATGAGTATGGTGTGACTGCGAGATGTGTTCATATGGTTTGAATGTGACGAGAAAGGTTTGCTTGAGGTGTAGAAAGGACTATCAGGTGCTTGGTTTCTGTCTTTATGGGACGTATAGTCTCGAGTTATGAGTGCATTGGAAGATCTTTTGTGTTGTTCAATTGTGGAACGAATTAGATTCTCATGTCTTGTTGATGATTTCAGAATCAGGAAGATTAAGTGATTGCATAGTAGTTGTAACTATGGAAGGGTTTAGAGAGATGTCAGCTTGAGGCAAAATAGGTGGGTTATAACATACGATGTAATTTGCGGATGTGTGGTCTTATGATGTTGTGTGGACGCTTTCTTTTCTACCAGTGGGTTATATTTGTGCGATTTGAGGTATTATATAGTTTTTGTTCCATGACCTTATGAAGGATTTAGTTGAATCCTATTGCGGTATTATGCCAATATGGGGGTGGCTATTGTAAATTATTAGATGCTTTATTCCTTGTCTTTAAGCCAATTGGGGGAGTTTGTTATTGATAAGTTGATTGCATGGTTATGTGTTGTATTGGTTTCGGTTTGAGGTATACTTGTGAATAAATTATGATTTACAGAAGCTGAGATCGAGGATGGATTGAGTAAAGGAATTTCAGGATACGGGTTGTATTATGCTTTATGGGTATATGGGAAAATTGAATGATTGAGTTGTTATTCGTAAAGGATGTAGTTTTCATGGAGTAGGGATTCACTCGGTTGCTTAGAAGTGTGGATTACTTCTTAGGGTGTTGGTGTTCAAATGGGACACAGGTCGTTCGGTCTGTTTGATCAGTTTAATTGAGATTTGAGTAGAGTTGATGACTCTCGAGAATGGTTCTAATAGATTCAAGATCTATATGTAGCAATTGGGAATCTTCACGATATGTATATGGCAAGAAAGTGAGATTTACATTGTATGGTGTCAAGAGTTGTGGCATTTCTATATCCTTATGGATTCTATATTTCAGTGTCAGGAAGCTGAAGGAAACTACTTTAGAATTCGCAGAAATTCTCTTCAGAGTAGATATCTCAGGTATGATACTTTTGGGTGTACTTAAGAGGGAATTCAGTGGCTTATGAGCTTTAGGGCGGTGTGGTCCTATGCTTGAGTTCGTAGGGAAAGTTTTTGTTAAGGATAGTAGTGTTCTAGCAAGGAGAAATATCAATTTGAAGGCCGTTCGGGAAGAATCGTAGAGTTAGGACAACCTGGTAATAGGTTGGATCAGCACAGTGATGGTTATAACCGGTTCTTTGGGTACTTATGATGTGGCTAGTCTCTACATGTATTTTGTGGCAATGCTCTTGGGTTTAGGCGATCTGCGTGACTTGGTTGAGTTAGAGAGATTCGGTTATGATATATTGGTTATGTTCAAATAGTATTTGAAGAGTACTCAATGGTTTTTACCACAGTTCTAGGAGTATATTTCCTACTGATGTGAGGAGCATGCGATGCATAGTGATTTTTTCCTAGATGGAATCAAATGGAATGTCCTTGGCTAATTGAGTATGTAGTTACTTGTGACTCAGAGTGGATTATGAAGTTGTCGTATTTTTCATATGATGGCATGGTATATGCAGTGTGTTGTGTGGGATTGAGATTTGCCTGAGCGAGGTCACAGTTCAGTTTTGAAAGGAAGGTCGTAAAATTCTTAGGCAGCATGGATGGTTTCAGATGACTAGGAAAATGATATTACATTTTGGTATGTCTTGACGAGAGTATACATTTCAGAAAGGGAAATATGTTTTGATCAATGGATACTTCATTAGTACTGCGGCACTCTCCTGGTTGATCGACTGCTGATATTCAAATTTTGCTATATGGAACGGAAGAATTTTAGAAGTATTCCTCGTAGGATGATCGTGTATGAGAGATGTGTGAGACATTCTGGCGGTGGAGTTGGGAGAAGCTATGATGATTCGTGTGTTCTATGGATTTGGAGACTGGGAGTTCTCAGGAGCGGATAATTTCATGGTTATGGACTATGAAGTCATGGCCGAAGCTAGCCAGATGATAGTATGTGTTATGATTCAGTCACTGTGGGCTTTCGGAGGTTTATTTATCTAATTGTGGGTGCCCAGAGTTGATTTGGGGGTCCATTGGTAGGCCCAAATAGGATGTGTATTCTACACCGAGCCGGATTGGTTGGCTCCATACTGCTATTGTTGAGGGATGTATCATTCGGTTGGTGCTGAGCTTATTCGTGTTCCGATAGGTTCTTTGAGTTACTCTTCTATGCTATGAGGGGTTGTGATTCGTTGGCTGTATGCACACTTGGTCGGTTCTATTGTAGCCTTATAGCGAAATTTGAGCAAAAAGAATATTGGATATTGCTTGGTTGATGGCATATTGGTTATGTTCTTTCAAGGTTTGTGTGGCAGGTTGTCATTTGTTTCTTCGTGGTTATGGTAATGCACTTTGAGTACTTGACGATGAATTGTGCATGGTTATTGATTTTTATCAAGGTGGCTTAAGGTATTTATGGACCATTATTTGGATAGGATCGCGCATTGCAACAAAGTTATGTAGAAATATGATCCTTGGTGTTAGATTTGTGTGTTATGGTTCTATGGTGTTTGATGGGTTTAAGCATTTTGTTGTGGTGGTACTTGTTGATCTTGCGAGATGGTTCTCTCGTTTGAGTCATTTTCCATGATTGAGTACATTTGAAATGTTGCTATTTGGTGCACGGATTGCACGGGTTGTGGCTTTAGATTGTATTGATGTGTCATGTCACTAGGGTGGTCGTGTTGGATGAGATGAGGTCATTGCACCTAGAATGGATACTATCGGATTTGATTGTGGTATATTTGGAAGGATAATATCGGAATTCGGCTTAGAAATTTGCTATAGTTCTTGTAGAAGGAGAGGGAGCTCCACGACCCGTTGATCTGATGAATGGTTTTGAATTCTACATGTTTCTTTCATCATCGGCAATGTACGAAGATTTTAGATCGAGGCTTTGCTTGTTATGAGGTCTATTACCGATATTGGATTGTTTTGAGCAACTACTGTGATTTGAAATTTTTGCTATGAGTATTTGAATTATGTGGTACATCATGTGATTACATCTTGGGTTATGGTGAAGTCTTGATACATCTTGTTCAGACTTATACAGTGTGTTGATGCGAGATTATGATCTTATAGAAATTGTGGATGTTGGAAATTGGATTCTAAGGTTTATGGGCTAGGTTGAATTAAGAAGCTACAGTTATATTGTGTTGTCGAGCCTATATGGGATAGGGTGACGTGAGATCACCCCCGGGTATGTGCATGGTAATGTTACACAGCAATTTGATGGCTTTTGGAACAACTCTTGGCACGTTCAAGGACGAACGTATGTTTAAGTGGGGAAGATTGTCACGCCCCAAACCTGGGGAGGCTTGGATGGTACCCGGTGCCGTGCTGGGCCGAGCGAACCCTCTGTAACTCATGATCGTTCGACCAAAACTAAAACATACATAGGTCAAGTTAGCTGGACTCATTATTTTTGTAACTATCATGGGCCAACATGGCCACAAATTAGAAGTAGGCAACACTATATAAATGTACTATCGTTCTTAAAACATGAATACATATGGGCCGACAAGGCCTCTGACATACTGTACAAAATGAACTTTTTGTCTACAAAACCTCTAAGATTATTTGACATAAAATGGGACAGAGTACCGGCCTACTCATAAGTCTGTAAAAAACTTCTGACACGATGACTCATAGACTCGGCTGCACTCCGAATGAGGTGGAGTCTTACCGATCCTTCGCTGAAGCCAATCTCGTCTACTATGAGGGCTCGTCAAACTGATTATCTATACCTGCAGAGATGAATGCGGCGTCCCCAACAAAAGAACGTCGTTACGAATAATGTATTGAGTATGTAAGGCATGTAGATCAGTATATAAAGGACATGGAAGAAACATGGAGTAAAGGACTCAACCTGTAAGTATGGATAGCTCTGTAAATCATGAAATATTTATAATGCCATGCATATGCATATAAATGTCATGTAATGCATAGGTATGTACGTACATAACATCATCAAGCCTCTGAGGGCAATCCCTATCATATCATCTCGACCAATGTGAGAAAATCATCAACGTATACCAGCTGATCAGGTGGTGGTGCGTATATAACGGCGTAACCTTTTCCCATATCCCATATAAATATAATATACATATATAAGCGTATATAACGCCATCTGGTCATGGGTCAATGTACATTTATAAATGCATGAAATGCATTAATAAAATTTTCTCAGAATGCCATAAAAATCAATATGCCTTTCGGATAAACATTATCAAATACGTATTTTTCTGAGCCCATAAACAGAAGATATAATAATAATTCACATGTGGAATCAAGAATACAGACACCCCTAGTATTTCTATAAATAGAGTCATTTATGAAAATTATGCATTTGCTCGTTTCGTTTGTAATGTATAGATCATGCCAAGAGAAATAAGAGATAGCCTTAACATACCTGGCCACAAACTGATTGACTTTCTAATTGAAGAACCTGCATCAATGGTATCTAGTGTGGTTGTCACAATTGGGACACGATCACTATACTCCGTGCAACTAACTGCTGCCTAAATGGATTAAACAAATTTCCAAATCCCCACCTTACCTTGTTTAGGGGAATTGCCTCATAATTCAGCCTGTGCATTAAGATCTAAATCACTTCTTTATTCACTAAAATTTTATTAGTAAATAGATGGAAGAGATTTGTAAGTAGGCATGGAAGTAGAAGAAATATTGGTTGATCTAGTAGTATACTTCTGCATGTTGGTTTAGGGCCTGGAGTCATAACTTGAATCCTTTTTGTAGCTGGAATTTTTAAAACCACGAAATCCTATGAACTTGGTTGAATTCAGATATGAATCAACTACTCATCATAGAGTTTTGTCTCGTTGGAAGCTTTTTTGTGTATGGAGCTTAGCATCTCTTCTTGATTATTTGTTAATTAGGAAGAAAGACTTATAATTCACTTTTTTATTCTCTGACCAAAATGAATTAAGCTTTTAAAGAGACCAAAACTTTCTTATAAACTTTTAGTGTATTACACGTTGCTCACTTTAGATAGACACTAAGATTATATGACTACTTAGTCATATGTATTAATAGTAGCATACTGCCACGTGGGGAGTTAGGGGGATTATTAATCTTTATCCACTTATTAGGTAATGTCCCATTACCCGGTAATTAATCAATTATTCGTATAATTAAAAATTATCTTAAATTACTTAAAATTCTACTTACTCTGTACATCATATTATCATGGTCATATGGTACATTCGATGTTGTGAACTTACCAGATACGAATATATGTGATGTACTTATGATACTCCTAAAACAAAAACAAAAATATTCATTTCTTGTAACTAGCATAAGATGAGATATCATACAGTGCATAATATTTGTATTGACATAATATCTTTCATAATTGTTATTATATTAACATACACATTATAATATTTCATTCTTTAGTACCAACACAAAATGTATAACAAATTTTGCACTTTTCATGTATTTGTATTTCAAATTATACCCGGTGGTGTATATTTTTAATGTTAATAGTTTCTTGTACCGTGATAAATCACTAATATACTACAACTTTAGTACTACTTTCTCCAACTGACTTGAAACAAAAGAAGTTTTACAGTTTAAAATATAACATGTGGTACCATGTAAAATAAATTCATATACTATTATTTCATTAAAACATCCATGTAAAAATACATATATTTTCTCAACTTATAATCTTCTTAAATCTCATATAAAGAGTATAAATTTTCGTATACTAAATTCTTAAATGGTAAAAAGGTAACCTTATTTTCTTGTGAGATAATATTTTCTATCTTTACAATAAAGAAAATCTCATAAACTTTCTTATATTATGTGTATAATTTAAAATATATTCGAAAGTAGTAATATTAATAACCATATAAAATCATATTTTTCAAACCATTTCTNATATATATATATATATATATATATATATATATATATATATATATATATATATATATATATATATATATCAAGGTTGTTAAACTTACGAGGTGTAACAAGGATGTAACGACCCGACCAATCGTTTTGGGCATACACTTCGCTCGGTTGTTTGAAGGCATGAGTAGCTCTGTATGATGTATTATGACTTATGTGAATCGCCGATTTTGGTTTTCATGTTATTCGAAATTTAATTTGGAAGAATGATTCTCAACTAGAAGCATTAAATTTGAAAGAGTTTACCAAGTTTGAATTTTTAGTAGTTGACCTGGGATTGGATTTTTGATGGTTCTGTTAGCTCCGTTGGGTGATTTTGGACTTAGGAGCGCATTCGGATTGTGATTTGGAGCTTTGTAGTAGAGTTAGGCTTGAAACGACGAAAGGTTGGAATTTTAAAAAGTTTGACCGGGGATAGACTTTTTGATATCGAGGTCATATTCCAATTCTGAAAGTTGGAAGAGATCTGTACTGTTAAATGTGACTTGTGTGCAAAATTTGAGGTCAATCGGATGTGATTTGATAGGTTTTGGCATCAACTGTGGATGTTTGAAGTTTCAAAGTTCATTGATTTCGAATTGAGGAATGATTCATCATTTCGATGTTGTTAGGTCC
Source organism: Nicotiana paniculata (assembly GCA_005239505.1). Taxonomy (NCBI): domain Eukaryota; kingdom Viridiplantae; phylum Streptophyta; class Magnoliopsida; order Solanales; family Solanaceae; genus Nicotiana; species Nicotiana paniculata. Next base: position 4,846 of record ML350490.1, on the reverse strand, counting down.
ATGTTATGTTATAGGACTTGTTGGTATGTTTGTACGTGCTCTCGAGGGGCTCGGGCGTGTTTCGAATTGATTTTGGATAATTTTCCTTCATGTTTCCACTGTTGTGTTCTGCTGGTTTGTGGTGTCTCAGTCCTTTATCGCATTCGCGTGGCAAGTGCCGCAAACGCGTAGTGTATTTTGATGGCAGCAGTAAATTGTTCTTCGTGATCGTGAAGTATGTCCCACGTTCGCGTAGAGTTGGGGAAGGCCCTCCTAGCATTCACGTATGCTGGATCGCGTTCGCGTAGTGTTGAGGTTGGCGACTGGGAATTGGAGCGTTCTTCTATGCAATTGCGTAAGGTTAGTCGCGTTCGTGAAGCTTTGGCACCAGTGTTCATAGCGTTCGCGTGGGGTGTATCGGGAACGTGTAGAGTCTTTTGTGGAAGCATGAGTTTTATTCATCGCGAACACGAGTGATTTCCCGCGTTAGCGAAAGAGGGGGCCTAGACAAATTATAAAGTACTCTATTTTGAGAGCATTTTTGGAGCTATGGAGCTCGGATTGAGGTGATTCTTGAAGTAATTTTTCACCATATGAATTGGGTTTTGGGCCGTTCAGAGTTTTCTACGCGCATGATGGCATCTTTGGAGCATCGCTTGGCTTGCTCGGCAATTGGTATTGGCTTGTTCGAGGTAAATAACTCTTCTAAACTTAGTGTTGAGGGTATGAAACCCCGAAATACGTGTTACATGATCGGTATGGAGGTGACGCACATGCTAGGTGACGGGCATGTGGGCATGCACCAAGTGAATTGGGACTCTGTTGTTTCTATGGCATTGTATAGTAGTCCTATTTTTTTAATATCCGTGTTTTCACCATGCGATAAAGTAAATGAGCTGTCAATCATTCTAGATATCATGTTTAGGCTTTATGCCAATACTGTTGGGACCCATATTGGTCGTTTCTTGCTGTCATTTTACTGATTTCATTAATATTTCGTACTCATTCATATTCATATATTCTTATCATATCTCAGTCTCAATTGTTATTTATTGATACATCATATCATTGTTGCCGGGATAGTTTATTGTGAGCCCGTGAGTGAGACTACAGAGATTGATGACTAAGTGAGGTCGGGGGCTTGTTTGTGAGGATATTTATACTATAGCACGTGATTTTACCGCGTAGCACGTGAGTTGTCTGTGTCGATCTAGATATTGTTATTATAGCAAATAATTTGTCCTTGCAGCACGTGAGTTGTCCCTGCGGACTATAGCGCTTGGGCTGTATGAGTCCCTCCGGAGTCTATACCCCCAGTGAGCGTGGTTTATTATATTGAGGGATGGATCTTCCCTGGATATGGATCTTGTCCAAAGCATTTATATACCTGGAGATGGATCTTCTCCATGGGGCCGGATTGGCTTCCTTGGTACTGAGTGACTGATGGTCAGTGATGTATATATATATATATATTCCAAGATGGATCTTCCTTGGGCCGTATGGGCCATATACAGTACCGAGTGGTTGAGCATGATGAGTGAAAAGTGTGTGACAATGAGATTGAGTACTCTGAGAGTGTGAGTACATGATTCATCTCTGAGATACATGCATTTGCATACATACAGGCATAGAGATGCATTTTTCCTCATACCATACGGTATCACGTCATTCATGACTTTTTACACACATTGATATGTGAGCATAGAGAGGTATTTTACACTTGTCATTTGGAAATAAAATGAAACATTTTATTTATTATGGAAAGGGTATTTGGAAAAATTACAGTTTTCAAACTTACTCGTATTTTTTGCATTTTCGGTAAAAGATTTGGGTTTTTTCACTTAGATACTTGAAAAGCATGTCTATTTTCTGAAACTGTGAATGTGTTGAGAATTTTTACTTCTGAGATACCTCTTTATACTTGTATTATGCTGTTATGAATTGTTGTGGAATATTGGTATAGGACCCGACCTTGTGTTAGCTCGTCACTTCTTTCAACCTAAGGTTAGGTTTGTCACTTAGTGAGTACATGTGGTCGATTGTACTGATACTACACTTCTTCACCTTGCGTGCAGATGTTGGTTGTTGTTGTTGTTGTTGTATTCGTTGGGAGCTGGATTGAAGATGTACCTGCATCCCGGTTGTAGCTTCCCCTTGTTCGTGGTAGTTTTAGATCTATAAAACTCTATTTATGTACTTTTCAAACACTCTATGTATTTATTTTATTTCGGCTTTGTAAACTCAATTCTTGGACGCTCATGATTTGTACTACCAGTCCTTGGGAAATGTATAGAAAATTCAGTAAATTACTATCATTTATTTGTCTTGTTAATATCATTTGAATTGGATAGTTACTAGTTGTCTTACCTAGCAGGTTGGGTTAGGCGCCATCATGACTAGCAGATTTGGGTTGTGACAGATTGGTATAAGAGCTCTAGGTTCATAGGTTCAACAAGTCATGAGCAAGTGTCTAGTAGAGTCTTGCGGTTCGGTATGATGACGTCCATACCTATATTTGAGAGGCTATAAGACATTTAGGATATACTTCTCATATTTCTTTCCTTATCGTGCGGCATTGATTCAATTTGAAGCGTAACTCTTTGAATTCCTTCCACACATTCGTATGCGCACATGAGCGCTCAGAATCAGTTGTGCATCGATGGCTTGTGATTCTATAGATGAGGTGCGAAATGTGATTTCAGTATGCTGATGATGGGCCAGTCTGGTGGACCTGAGGCCGATTTTTGACTGTGGCTTGAGCACAGAGATGTTGATTATATGGGCACGTGCTTTTGGATATATATGTCTGGTAGTGTCCCTATTAGTGGAATTTACGGCTGGATGGCACGAGATGAGTATGATTTAACTGCGAGATATGTTCATATGGTTTGAACGTGACAAGAAGGGTTTGCTTGAGGTGTAGAAAGAACTATCAGGTTCTTGGTTTCTGTCTTGATGGGACACATACTCTCGAGTTATAAGTGCATTGGAAGATCTTTTATGTTGTTCAATTGTGGAATGAATTAGATTCTCATGTCTTGCTGATGAGTTCGGAATTAGGAAGATTAAGAGATTGCGTAGTAGTGTAACTGTGGAAGAGTTTAGAGAGATGTCAGCTTGAGGCAAAGCAGGTGGGTTATAACCTGCGAGGTAATATGTGGATGTGTGATTTTATGATGTTGTGTAGAGGCTTTCTTTTCTACCAGTGGGTTATATTTGTGCGATTTGAGGTATTATATAGTTTGTGTTCCATGAGCTTATGAAGGATTTAGTTGAATCATATTGCGGTATTATGCCAATATGGGGGTGGCTATTGTATATTATTAGATGCTTTATTCCTTGGCTTTAAGCCAATTGGGGGAGTTTGCTATTGATAAGTTGATTGCATGGTTATGTGTTGTATTGGTTTCGGTTTGAGGTATACTTGTGAATAAATTATGATTTACAGAAGCTGAGATCGAGGATGGATCGAGTAAAGGAATTTCAGGATACGGGTTGTATTATGCTTTATGGTTATATGGGAAATATTGAATTATTGAGTTGTTATTCGTAAAGGTTGTAGTGTGCATGGAGTAGGGATTCACTCGGTTGCTTAGAAGTGTGGATTACTTCTTAGGGTGTTGGTGTGTAAATAGGGCACAGGTCGTTTGGTCCGTCCGATCAGTTTAATTGAGATATGAGTAGAGTGGGTGACTCTCGAGAATAGTTCTAATGGATTCAAGATCTATATGTAGCAATTGAGAACCTTCAGGTTGTGTATATGGCCTGAGATTTACATTGGATGGTGGTGAGACTTGTGGCATTTCTATCTATATCCATATGGATTCTACATTTCAGTGTTAGGAAGGTGAAGGAAACTACTTTAGAATTCGCAGAAGGTCTCTTCGGAGTAGTGATACATTTGAGGGTACTTAAGAGGGAATTCAGCGGCTTATGAGCATTAGGGCGGTGTGGTCCTATGATTAAGTTCATGGGGAAATTTTTGGTTAAGGATAGCAGTGTTCTAGCAAGGAGAAGTATCAATTTGAAGGCAATTCGGGAAGAACTTAGAGAGTTAGGACAACTTGGTAGTAGGTTTGATCACCACAGTAATGGTTATAATTGGTTCTTTGGGTACTTATGATGTGGCTAGTCTACATGTGTTTCGTGGCAATGCTCTTGGATTTTGGCAACCCGCGTGGCTTGGTTAAGTTAGAGAGATTCGTTTCTGATAGCTTGGTTATGTGCAAATGGGCTTCGAAGAGTTCTCAATGGTTTCTACCGCGGTTCGAGGAGTATATTTCCTACTGGTGTGAGGAGCATGTGGTGCATAGTGATTTTTTCATGGGTGGAATCAAATGGAAGGTCCTTGGCTAATTAAGTATGTAGTTGCTTATGACTCAGAGTGGATTATGAAGTTGTCGTATTTTTCATATGATGGCCTAGTATATTGAGATTTGCGTGAGATTGAGTTTTTAAGGGAAGGTCATAAAATTCTTAGGCAGCATGATGGCTTCAGATGACTAGGCAAATGATATTACTATTTGGTATGTCTTGACGAGAGTATACATTTCAGAAGGGGCAATGTGTTTTTATCAATGGATACCTCATTAGTACTGCGGTACTCTCCTGGTTCATCGACTGCTGATATTCAAATTTTGCTATGTGGAACGAAAGAATTTTAGAAGTATTCCTCATAGGATGATTGTGTGTGATATATGTGTTAAGCATTTTGGCAGTGGAGTTAGGATAAGCTATGGTGATTCGTGTGTTCTATGGATTTGGAGACTGAGAGTTCTCAATGAGCGGATTGTTTCATGGTTGTGGACTGTGAACAACTATTTTTTGACCACACCCAAATTCTATACTATTTTTTGCTATAAATATT
>ML350488.1:0-25349 GCA_005239505.1 Nicotiana paniculata | reverse complement strand
CATAATAGAACTACAAAGTAATGAAGAAAATATGTACAAATTGATGTTTTGCCGTCCTTGATCTTCTCTAATCTCGAATCTCTCCTTAATCTCTCCCTGTAGTTGTGTTTTAGGAGTCTATTTATAGGTTTAGGGTGAACCCTAACCGTGTAGGAGACTTCTATTTCAATTGGAAAACACTTAAACCCGTCAAAACTCGGATTTGACCGAACTGGGCAGCCCCTGGCGTTTGGACCCAAACGCTTGGCTAGGGCTGGCGTTTCAGCCCAAACGCCAGGGTAGGGCTGGCGTTTCAGCCCTAACGCCTGGCTAACGCCAGGTAGGGTCAGGGTGTTTGGCTCTGTCGCCCGGCTATCGCCCGGGTGTCTCCTTTCGCGTATTTTTCGACGTATTTGCATCCTTTTAGCTCCGTTTCCATCTCCACTTCACCTACACATGAAATAAACTCCATTAAGCACATAACAAGTGTAATTTTATCATTAATACGCATAAAATGTAAGGTATATCACATGTTAAACTATGCAATTTAGTCTCGCATCAAAGCCCCTCGGGCAAAAACATGTATCATCATCAGCCCCTCGGGCATGCCTCATAGTCACTCAGCACCTCACCATCAATCAGCACCTCACAATCACTCATACCTCCCAATCACTCGTCACTCGACACTCGGTGCGCTCACTGGGGGTGTGTACAGACTCCAGAGGGGCTCCTTCAGCCCAAGCGCTAATATCACTCAGCACCTCACCATCACTCTTGGCCCTCGGCCACACTCAGCAGAACCACTCAAAAGGCCCCTCGGGCGAACCAGTAAAATAGGGTACTCGACCCAAAACATCATTTTAATGCTCATGTAGTGTAAATCAGGCTGAGTTTCGAAAAACAGTATGCACAATGATGCTGAGTGAAATTATCAACAAATAGTGAGGAAAACAATAGTAAAAAGCCCCCAAGGGGTCTAAACAGATCGGCACGAGGCCCCAAACATGGCGTATAGCCCAAATATTTCACAAATCTTTAGAACATAATTTAACATAAGGTTTTGAGTAAATATGCAACTCATTAGTTGCCCCGAAGAGGACCTAGTCCAATCCAAAAATCAATACGCGCCACATACTCGTCATCCGACATGTGCTCCCTTTCTAAAATCAGTGAGAAATATGTAGTCTGAGGTTCCATACCCTCAGGACGAGATTTATAACCATTACTTACCTCTATCGGGCCACAACACTAGTCCGTAATGCTTTTTCCCCTCAAATTGGCTCCTGATTGCTCCGAATCTAGCCAAAACCAGTTTAACATCATCAATATATATCAAAGGAACTCAACCCAATCAAAAATTATCAAATTATACAAAAATCTTGAAATTCGGCCAAACCCCCGAGCCCCGAGCCCACGTTTCGGAATTCGATAATTTTTACATCATTAGAATCCTCGTCCTCCCACGATTCTATACATACAAAGAACACTAAAATCGGACCACAATGGCCCACTCAAATCGTCAAAAGAAGACTCAATTCCCATGCACCCCTTCTTCCCCAACTTGTGTTCAATTCCAGAAAATTTTATGTATTAGTCACTTAGAAATCGACATATAAACGAGTTATGAAGTTAAAAACCTTACCTCCAAGTGATTCCCTTCAATTCCCTCTTCAATCCTCTCAAAAGTGCTCCCAACTCGTCAACAATGGAGGAAAAATATAAGCCAATTCGCACAACAGGCCTTTTAAACATTCTGCCCAGCTAATATATTTTCTTCACTGTGATCGCAAACATTGGAAAGCGATCGCGATTCACAGACCAACTAGCCAATGCGATCGCAGACCAATACACGCGATCGCATAGAACAAATTCTCCACCCACACACGCGCCTCAAAATACCCTACACGATCGCAGAAATTCCCACGCGGTCGCACTGCCTGACCAACCTACGCGATTGCGATCCTAACCACGCGATCGCATAGAAAAAAATGCCTGCCCCACTATTTTACTCTACACGATCGCAAACATCCTCACGCGATCGCGTAGAAGGAAACCAGAACCTCACACCAGCAGAAATCTGCCCAATTTTCAAGCCAAGAATTGGTTCGTTAATCACAAAAACACACCCGAGGCCCTCGAGACCTCAACCACACATACCAACATATCCCATAACATTATTCAAACTTAGTCGAGCCTTCGAAACACCAAAAACAACACAACAACACCAAAATCGTAACAAATTCAAGTCTATTAACTTTGAAACTTCCAAATTTCGCCAACTGGTACGCTCAAATTAAACTTTAAAATAGTGTAAAGCGGTCGAAGTCAAATATAATAACCCAACAAGGTTGGGGTCGAATCTCACAGGGAATAGGTGTGAAAATATTACTTTGATAGTGTGGTTCTTAACTCAAATCGTAATTCTATTCCATTAATGTAAAAGGCATATGGGATTGATTTTGTAATAATCTAATAAAGGTAGTAGTAATGAGATTAAACTAAAATTGTAATTAATAGGATTGAGTAAACCAAGGTTGTGTCTCCTTTGATGAAGTGTAATGCAAATCGGTATTAATATGATATATTTCTAATGGGAAGTTCTTGATATGCAATTGATTTCTAAATGAGTACCCAATATTTTCCAATAATAGAGTAGTACTTCTTCTTTATAATTTTTCCAAATATAAAAGAGTTGCAATAGAACCAAATCACTTTATGCCAAATAAAACCATCTTATTCCTAAGTGATTCCATTAAACAAAGTTTAAAGCCTTGAGTCTTTGATATTTACTCTTACCAATTCTAACCCACTTTTCCAAGCTAAGAAAGAATTTATGGCATAAGTTAATGTTTGAAACCACTAACAACAAATATAAAATGAAGAGTAAATAAATATCAACAACCCATTATGCATATATTCAATGTTAAATACCCAAATACATAACACCTATTTAGGGTCCACAACCTTAGTATTTAAGGCTAGCTACTCATAATAAATTACAAAAAGCTAAAGGTATTAAGTGTCATGGATGCTTACAAACCAAGAATGAAGTGCTCTAATACTTCCAAAAAGGAGAGAATATTTAATAGGGGAATGTTCTTCAAAAACTGGACCAGCATGACCCACAAAACCCAAGTAAATCCTTTTATAGTGGGCCAAAGATCGGGTAGAAGATGGACAAAAATACCCCTGCAGGCAGGTTATGGGATCGCATTCCTGTCGCATAACAGGAATGCGGTTTGCATCCTTCACGTTCTCATCGCATCTCTAAGCCCTAGTTTCCTGGCTGTCACCGCATTGTTGATATGCGGTTCGCATTGTAGATATGCAACCGCAGATTTGCATCGCATTCTTGAGGCGACTTCAAGTACCAGGGATTCTGCGGTTACTTCTGCGGCTCGCATGTGAGTTATGCGGTCGCATAATCGACCACATTTTAGCTCTTGAAATTGGCCTATCTTTCTGTTGCAATCTGCGATCCCTGTGTGCGTTATGCGATTCGCATTTAAGTTCTGCGATGCTCTCTTGTCAGATATGTGATCGCATAGTGTTGTTTTCCTCACTTTTTAGCTTCTTTGCTTTCTTTTTCATGGTCTTGAGTATTTACACCTCATACACTGCAAAACATCAAAATTCTATAAGTATAAAGGGTAAATGCTCTAAAAACAAACTATAATTTAAGCAATTTGGTATTAAATGTGCTGAAATTCTCCGGCACATCAACACCCCCAACTTAAGCTCTTACTTGTCCTCAAGCAACTAAAATGACTCTATCCTAACCTAAACTTTAACTACAAGACCGGAAACAGCTATGACCAATCACAGTGTTAAGTGTCAGTACTACAAGCATGCATTTCATCCATTTACCCGTCATGAACAGTTACTACTATTTATATGGAAACTACTCAACTTGTGAACTTTGAGCCTCGAACAATTTGACAAAATGTTACTCTCAGCTGAGTGCACTTGCACCCGACTTTAAGAACTCAACTACTGTTACACCTCACAGTTCATGTGCTCTTACCAGAAAGAAAGAAGGTCCCACTCACAATATTTACAAAGACAACACAAGGGACATATTTACCAAGGCAGTCACACTCACAAAGAATTTCAAGTGTTACCACACATCATACCATAGGCTTGCCCTTATTTAAATTCGTTGCTACTTTAAGGACATCCGGTTGGAGATCCCATAAGGACTTTCTAGATTGTAATGTAGGCTTAGGGAAGGGTTGGATAATCATTTGGGTACAAGTGACTACTCCCTCCTTGAACACTACTCACATCTTTCTCTTCCAGTGCCCTTTTCCTCCTTCGAATTTCATAGCCTCATTGGCATTTAGTTACCAACGTACAACTACCTCATTAAATTTCTTCCAAGCTTCCATATATATATCTATCTCTTTTTTTTCTATTTTTTTATTTTTAATATCATTTTGGAGCTTGAATAATTTTCACTTGAATCTTTTGAGGTGTATGCTCTACACTTAATATACAGCCTTTCAAATCTCCAATTCTTTCCCCAAACCCCCAACTTAGGATTTTTCCCTCATTCTCAATATTCAAGGAGGGACGGGTTCAAAAGAGAGTATTACTTGCTCGAAACGGGAAAGGCTTGTAATGAGGTGCCCAACAAAAGGGCTAAAGGCTCAAATGGGCAACTAGTGATATTCATACAAACATTTGGTAGCTTGAAAGGTTCACTGGGTTTCTCAATATCACAAAGAATTCCTAAGGTCATTTCTCCAACTCAATGTACTTATTATTAGCACCGAAAAACTAACTGGGCAAGTTCTAGCTGACAGAAGTAAACACAAGAATTATTGATACAAACATCTAACACACACGGCACATGACTGTTTGGTTCAACATCGTTTTAGCTCAAGAGTCAAGGCCTGACAACTCGAAACCTTCATTGGTTGCATGTATAATTCTAAGTACACATAGAGTCATCAGGCGAGCCTCAAGTTCACAGAGTTGATTTTCTTTTTAACACATTATTTTTATAGGAAGGGTATGGATTATTTACATACACACATGCTTGAGACTAGACACTTACACTAAACCGGTCAATAAGTTTCGTCCTAGTGTCATGGTTCTACTATTACACCCTTGGAAAAGAACCCGGAGAAGAAAAACCAAGGGGAATTCATTGCTAACAACTACGGAAAACCCTACATAACTTTGATTGTTCCTTTTTTTTTCTTTTTTTTTTTATGAAATACATTAGTGCCACAAAATAAATATGTACACTGGTTCATTGACATCTTGGAGATGTCATAACACCAAAGAAAACAAAAATAAACACATACATAACATAAAACAAAAATACAAGTACAATATCATCCAAATTGTCACAAAAACATCAATACAACACCACCCCCAACTAAAAAGTATGCATTGTCCCCAATGTATAAGAAATAGAAAGACAGAGTTAGGGGCTCCCTGGGGCGCGCTAAGCGTTGTGGGAGTCGGTGACATGCTGTGTGGGGGGATCCTCAACCGCCACAGGAGCGGGAGAATCTGACTGCTCAGCAGGAGGAATAACATCCACTGGTGGTGGAGGAACTGTTGTAGGCTCGGCGGCAAGAGTGATAGGAGGCTGAGAGCTACTGCCCTCAGCTGCTGACTGCTGAATGGCGGCTGTGGCACCTGTATCCTCCAAAGAACGGTGAATAGCGAGCTGCCTGAGCGCCTCCTCTGTCGGCTCCGCAACTGTAGCAGCAGTAGTAGTAGCAACTCCCTTGCCCTTCTCCTAAGGACCCGGCTCATCGTCATCAGACAAAGAAGATCCCTCCTCTGACTCCTCGCCCTCAGAAGCAGAAGAGTGTCCAGACTCTTCTCCAGATGGTACATCGACTGGTGCAGGAGGAGATAGAGGCGGAGGGACAATCGGGGTTGCCTGGGCTGTCATAAAAGTGGAGAAATCAAGCCCTAACCCAGGCCCGGAGGTTCCCTCTCCCTGCCCCCCTTCCTTGGGCAGGAGGGAAGAGAAATCAAATTCCAAATGCTGCAGCTGGTGGAGCTCCGTCTTTAAAGTGGACACATCAGTCCAGAGCTCTGGTAGATGTCTAACCTCCCCACGCTCAACCTTCTCAATTCTGGCCTCAAGTCTTGTAAGGCGACCCTCGAGCACAGTAATTGAAGACTGAATGGGCGTGAGGGCCTGCCAGATTAAGGTGGGAAGCTCTCTCAGGAGCTTGTCGACCTTAGCGTTAGTATGCTGAGCTAAACGACCAAGCTGGGAAAGAACAGGCAGCGGGATGGCCGAGGGGGCACTAGCACTGGCAGCTGGCTGGGAGGAGGTAATGGATGACTCTGTTGGAGAAGGCTGAGACCTTGAGGATTCCCTCTCTGTAGGGGTAGGCATAGGGATGACTGGAGGATCAGTTGCTACCCTGGGCCCTACATCACTGATACATATGATGTTGATATCTTTGTCAGCCTTAGCTGTCTTGTCACATGAAGGTATAAGAGGGACCTTAGCAGCTCGACACAATGTCGTGATTCGGACCCCAATCTGCTGAAATATAATGTCGGTCACATCCACACTGATTCCTGACATGATGCAAGCAACGAGAATGGCTTTCTCGATGCTTATATTTGTTTCGTTCCTTGAGGGGATCAGACGGAAAACAACAAAAGCAAGCCAGAACCTCCCTTCCCTCATGAGATCTTCTTTGTAAATCTTGAAGTTAGGATTGATCCATGCTGGAGTCCCTCTGGAAATCACAGAGGCAACCCAAGCACGCTCTCCATCTTTGTTGGCCAGCTTGGCCTCATATTCTGTTGTACTTGGGCTTGGCGTTGAAAAATATCGAGCATGGATAGCTTCCCGGTGACACCATACGTCCCTTCCCCTGACTAACACTTGCTCACTGAAGATTTTGTTCCTATTATGATGGGCATTTCGGGAGGCAGCATAAGAGGCATAAAATTCCCGCACCAGTGTCTCATTGTACTCCCCAAGGGGCTCGGTGAAACATTCCCATTTTCTAGTTCTGATGTTTTCTAGAATATGGAGGTACCGCTCTTGCAGGCCATTGAGACTTAGCCTTTTCTCAGGAAGGATCTTTCTTTTGCTCAGACCCTCCAGGTACAGCTCTCTAGACAGGGGCAAGGGAAAGCGCAGCTGGTAGTCGTCCCCTTGTTTCCTCCGCACCTCAGCTTCCAAGTTTACCTCCGGCTCAGTATCCCCCTCATCAGACTGGGAGGAACTTGAGGAACGGTCAACTCTATTCTGTGGAGGTGCTTGGCGTGCACGCTTGGATAGGGGTGTCTGCCTGCTTGTGGAGGCCCTCTTAGCAGCGGCTGATACCTTCTTGCGACCCATTGCTGCAAAGAGAAAATACGTATGAGTGGATGGATGGACAAAAAATAAAAATACATTACGAAAAGGTGCACAAAAGGACAGAAAAATTTCTCTTGTGCGACGTATATGCGGTCGCATTTCCACAATGCGAGTCACAAACCTATCGCATAAGAATACATAATTAAACAAAAACACTAATGCGATATCATATGTGATCGCATAACCACTATGCGGTTCGCATATGCATCGCAGAAGTGTGTGGATAGAAATGGAAATAATAATGCGATCTCATAACCCACCACAAAAGTGAGTATGCCATCACAAACAGGTTGCACAATGTGGGTTGGGCTGGGGAAATGCACTGTGCGTGTATGCGACGCAGATGCGGATAGCATATCGACTATGCGATCGCAAATGCATCACATAAGTCCTCTTCTCTAAGGGGTCTAGGTTTAGGGATGCGACACAAATGCGGTCCGCATTTTAGGAATGCGAAACACAGATCGTTCGCATACGGAGGGTCCAGCCCTAACTATGGCAGATTTTTGCACTGATCAACCCCCAAGCCTAATTATCAGTCACCAGTCTACCCTTCCCCTTCTCTTGTACGAGTTTAATAAAAATACGAGGTGATATTCAGGGAAACAACAGCATAAGAGAGAATCACACACGGCACCTCATGGCATTTATGAAACACAAACACAATAGAAGAGAGAACGGAAAGTTGAGAAAATGGGTAAGGGAAACATACCAGATGAGCAGTCGATTTTTGAGAAGGACGAATGCTAAGGAATTTGGAGTGTTGAAGTACAGTTACACTTTGGAAATTCTTTGTTCTTTTGTGTTCTCGTTATTTTTATCTTTTTTTTATATTTGTTGTGTTTTTGTTGAAGTGGGACGACGTGTGAGAGAGGGAGATGATGGGTTTACCTGGGAGGAAAATGCGGTGAGAGAGGGACCGTATAGTGAAGAATGTGACCGCATCTTCAGCATGCGGTGGTTTGAGTACAACTACTCTGAGAGTGAAAATGCGGTGCACTATGCGATAGCATACATAGAATGCGGTTCGCATAGTGCACCTTGGCATCGCATATTTGGCCATCCGATTTCCCAGACATTCTGTTGATGTATGTGACCAGAATGCGAATCGCAAACTAGAAATGCGGTCGCATAATGGCCAATTTTTCTCTTCTTGGCGTTTATGTGCGATTCGACCCTGTCTTTGCGATTGCTTGAACTATCTGCACTGACACTCGTTAAATTCCTTCACGAGCCACATTTATTGAAAACAAAAATATAAAGATGAAAATAAATGTTACCACACATGGGTTGCCTCCCATGAAGCGCTTGATTTAATGTCGCGGCACAACGAAGTTGGTGTTCTCTTGGAGTCATTCATCGGTGGGACAAGGACCATCCTTCAGAGCTAATTGATCTACCACATGCCTCTCACCATCAGTTCCCAAGTAGTGTTTGATGCGTTGTCCATTTACCTTGAACGTACGCAGTCCGCCCTCAGTTGCTAGTTCCACAGCACCAAAAGGGGAGACATTCACCACTTTGAAAGGGCCAGACCATTTGGATTTGAGTTTGCCCGGGAAGAGTTTGAGTCGGGAATTGAATAGTAACACCAAGTCACCAGTGTGGAACTCTCGTTTCAAGATCTTCTTGTCATGGACGAGCTTCATTCTCTCTTTGTACATAACTGCGCTCTCATAAGCATGGAAACGGAATTCCTCCATTTCATTGAGTTGATTTAACCTCAAATTTGCAGCTTCATTCCAATCCAGGTTCAACTTATTGAGTGCCCACATGGAATTGTGATCAAGCTCCACGAGTAGATGACATGCTTTTCCGAACACTAGCCTGTATGGAGAAGTACCTATCGGAGTTTTGTATGTTGTTCGGTAGGCCCACAATGCATCATCCAGCTTTCTTGACCAATCGGTCCGGTTTGCATTAACTATTTTTTCTAAGATTCTCTTTATCTCCCGGTTGGAGACTTCGACTTGGCCACTCGACTGGGGATGATAAGGCGTCGCCACCTTGTGCTTTACACCATACTTCTCCAATAGCCCATTGAAATCCCTGTTACAAAAGTGGGAACCACCGTCACTGAGAATTGCTCTAGGAGTGCCGAACCGAGTGAATATGTTTCTTTTCAAGAATGCGATTACACTCCTAGCCTCATTGTTTGGCAAGGCAATGGCTTCAACCCACTTGGACACAGTCCACAGCTACAAGAATGTATTTCATCCCACAAGAACTTACAAACGGCCCCATAAAGTCGATGCCCCATAGATCAAAAATCTCAACCTCCAATACAAAGTTCATTGGAATTTCATGCCTCTTGGAGATTGACCCTTGACGTTGACATTGATCACAATCTTTGACCATTTGATTTGCATCATGATAGAGAGTTGGTCAATAATATCCACATTCAAGCACTTTCGTTGCCGTCTGATTCCCTACATGGTGACCCCCCACCGGTGAGTCATGACATGCCTTTAGAATTGGCATCACTTCTTCTTCCGGAACACATCTTCTAATAATGTTGTCCGCACAGATACGGAACAAAAATTATTCCTCCCAGTAGTATTGATGGCATTCCCTCAAAAATTTCTTCTTCTGATATGATTCCAAGCCATCTGGAATAACCTCACTCACCAAATAATTTGCAATGTCAGCATACCAAGGAGCAGAAGAAGAGGATAATGCCAGAATATGCTCATCAGGGAAAGCATCATCAATATCTAAGTCATATTTTGGACGCCCTTTTTCTTCAATTCGAGAGAGATGGTCCACAACTTGATTTTCAGTGCCTTTCTGGTCTTTGACCTCAAAGTCAAATTCTTGCAATAGAAGGACCCACCGGATTAACCTTGGCGTAGCATCTTTCTTTGCCATAAGATAGCGAAGAGCAGCATGATCTGTGAAGACTACCACCTTGGATCCCAAAAGATAAGCCCTGAATTTCTCAAAAGCATAGACAATAGCAAGAAGCTCTTGCTCTGTCACTGTGTAGTTCATTTGGGCACCGTTAAGAGTTTTGCTTGCATAGTAGATGGGATGGATAATTTTGTTCTGCCTTTGACCCAATACTGCTCCAATAGCTACACCACTAACGTCACACATAAGCTCGAATGGAAGAGACCAATCCGGTGTGACAATAATGGGGGTCGTGGTGAGCTTTTATTTTTGCTCCTCAAATGCTTTTAGGCATTCTTAATTGAACAATAACTTGGTATCTTTTTCAAGGAGCTTGCACATAGGGTTTGCAATTTTTGAGAAGTCCTTGATAAAGCGTCGATAGAATCCGGCATGGCCCAGAAAACTTTGGAGGCCTTTTACTGAAATTGGAGGAGGGAGTTTGGAGATTATCTCAATCTTCGCCCGATCGACTTCAATGCCCTTCTCTGAAATTTTGTGCCCCAGCACAATTCCTTCATCGACCATGAAGTTACATTTTTCCCAATTTAGCACAAGATTGGTTTCTTCACACCGTTCAAGCACTTGTCGGAGGTTGTCAAGACAGTGCTCAAATGAGTCACCTACCATCGAGAAATCATCCATGAAGACCTCCAATAAATACTCTACCATATAGAAAAATATGGACATCATACATCATTGGAAAGTGGTCGGGGCATTGCACAACCCAAAAGGCATCTGACTAAATGCAAAGGTGTCGCATGGGCAAGTGAAGGTTGTTTTCTCTTGATCTTCCAAGGCAATGTTGATTTGGTTATAGACGGAATATCCATAAAGGAAGAAATACAAAGATCTTCCCGCTAGCCGATCAAGCAATTGATCAATAAAAGGCATAGGGAAATGATCCTTGCAAGTAGCATTGTTAAGCTTCTGGTAATCCATACACACTCTCCATCCGGTGACCGTCCGCGTAGGAATGAGTTCATTCTTTTTGTTGTGGACCACCGTCATGCCTCCTTTCTTGGGCACACATTGCACCGGACTCACCCACGGACTATCTGCAATGGGTTAGACAACCCCGGCATCCAACCATTTGATGATCTCCTTCTTGACCACCTCTTGCATAGAGGGATTTAATCTTCTTTGATGCTCTACGCTTGGTTTTCTTCCTTCTTCCAGTTGAATTTTGTGTTCACATATTCCGGCGGGAATTCCTCGGATGTCCGCTATTGTCCATCTAATTGCTTGTTGGTTCTCCCGCAAGACATTTAGCAATGCATCAAACTTCACATCATTCAACAAAGAAGACACGATTACCGGTAAAGTATTATTAGAGCCAAGAAATTTATACCTCAAGTGCGATGGAAGTGGTTTGAGCTCAAGGTGTGGTGGCTCCATGATTGAAGGCTTTGCGGGTGGTGTCATTCGATTCTATAGGTCGAGGGAAAGTTTCTTTGGTGCATAAGTATAGGACCCACGCCCTTCCAATGCATTGACCATCTCCGCATAACCCTCAATGTTTTCATCATCAAAATTTACCAAAATTGCCGCTAATGCTTCGCCAAGGCCCTCTTCTTCCATTTTCATCTCAACGGCATTGTCCACATTGTCAACCACATCAATTACCAAGATTCCCTCATATGCGCTTGGTAATTTCAAACCCTTGCTTTCTTGGAAGGTGACTTCTTCATCATTCACTCGGAATTTGATTTCATGTCGTTCCGAGTCCATTAATGCTCTTCTCGTTGCAAGTAATGGTCTTCCTAGAATGATAGGAATCTCTTTATCCACCGCACAATCCAAGATGACAAAGTCGGCCGGGAGAAGAAATTTCCCCACTTTCACTAGAACGTCATCAACAATGCCTACGGGTTTCTTTACAGATCGATCGGCCATTTGCAAACGCATGCTAGTTGGTCTTGGCAACCATAATCCTGCTTGCTTGTAGATAGCAAGAGGCATCAAATTTATAATAGCACCATTGTCACAAAGTGCTCTAGCAAAATCTCTCAACTCAATGGTACATGGGATAGTAAAAGCTCCTGGATCTCCCTTTTTCTCCACGGCTGATGTAGCAATTATCGAGCTTACCCGGTGAGTCAAACTTACCACCTCATTCTTTGTTGTTCTCTTCTTTGTCATCAACTCTTTCAAGTACTTGGCGAACCCCGGCATCTCTTGGAAAGCCTCTAAGAAAGGGATATTCACCGACAATTGTTTCAAGATGTCATAAAATTTTTTGAACTTCCCATCATCAACTCTTCGTACAAGCCTTTGAGGAAATGGAGGGTTAGGCCTAGGAATTGGTGGAGGAGCTTTTGGGGTCTCCTCCACCTTTTCCGCGGCCTTTCCTTTGCTTTCTCTTTGCCTCAGGGGATTCATTTTCAACTTCCACTACCACCGACAACTCAATCCGAGCTTCTTCTCTTTTATCATCGTTCTCAACATCAATCACTTTCTCATTCTCGTCTTGTAGCACATTACCACTTCTAGTTGTGATGGCCATGCAATGAGATGTCGATCCACTTTGTCCGCTCTTTGGTTTTACCACCGTGTCACTTGGAAGTGTGCCTTTATGCTTGGGAATTTTCTCTCTGGATAGATCTCTCATTTGCAATTCAAGTTTTTGAATCGAAGCGGTGTGTGAACCCACTACCTCGGACATATTCCTCATTGTTGCATCGCTTTTCTCTTGATTTTGCAAAATCCGCTCTAGCATCCCTTCTATTTAGATTCACTTGATGATTGTGAAGAGTTGGAATATTTCCCCTCAGTGGTACATAAGTATTGGAGTTTCTATTAGAATAGTTATTTTTGTTGTTCCACGATCCTTGACCACCTTGATCATTGTGCCAGTTTTGTTGGCCTTGCCCTTGCGGGTTCGGCCTCCAATTGTTGTGTTGGCGATAACCACCTTGAGAGTTTTGAACATAGTTAGCTTCTTCCCACTCTTGATTTCCCATTGGTTGTATGTCTTCCACCATATGCACTTTCTTCGTTTGATTTTCTTTAAGCTTCTTTGTCAATACATCAACATTGGTAGCGAGGCCGGCAATCACTTGGTCTCTTTCCTGATTCTCTTTGATCATGTTTGCAAGAGAAGGAGTGCCATAAGAAATTCCCCCAGTTGTATCTTCCGAATTCCAAGCTTGATTGTGCTTAGCCATCTTGTTTAGAATTTGAGTCATTCTAGCGAATGACTTATCCATGAAAGATCCATCCGCGGCATTCTTTGCAATTGACTGGGAGAGTGGGTCCAAGCCCATGTAAATTTTTTCCAATGTGATCCGGGAACCCATGGCTTGGCGATCTCACGAGATACAACTTGAATCGGTCCCATGCTTCATGTATGTGTTCCCCCCGGAATTTGCTTGAAGAAAAATATTTTTTCTCTAAGCTCAGATTTCTTGCTATCAGGAAACCAATTTGACAAAAATTCTTGGACAAGTCCGGCCATGTAGTGATGGTGTGAGGAGGTAAGTTATGAAGCCACTTCCTTGCCTCTCCTGCTAATGAGTACTTGAACACCCGCATCCTCAAAGCATCATTGTTACGTGGGTTTGTTTGTGCATGGGGCACACACCCAAGAAATTCCTTAAGTGTTGAGTTGGGTCATCATCCGTGGAATTGTGGAACAATCCTTCTGCTTTGAGCATGAGAATCATCCCATGATCCAATTTAAATGTAGCCGCACCCACCATTGGTGGAAGGATAGCATTGGTGTCATTGATGTATTCATCAATGTCAGCGAAAGGATTTTCCTCTTCATCATACAAATTCGGCCATGGTAACCTGGAACACCAATACAAAGCAAGAAAACTTGTGATGGAACAAAAAGAGATATCAAGTGAAGTACACACTTACTAGTAATTTCTAAACCGTATTCCCCGTCAACGGCGCCAAAATTTGATATGCTCAAATTACACTTTAAAATAGTGTAAAGCGGTCGAAGTCAAATATAATAACCCAACAAGGTTGGGCTCAAATCTCACAGGGAATAGGTGTGAAAATATTACTTTGATAGTGTGATTCTTAACTCAAATCGTAATTCTATTCCATTAATGTAACAGGCATATGGGGTTGATTTTGTAATAATCTAATAAAGGTAGTAGTAATGAGATTAAACTAAAATTGTAATTAATAGGATTGAGTAAACCAAGGTTGTGTCCCCTTTGATGAAGTGTAATGCAAATCGGTATTAATATGATATATTTCTAATGGGAAGTTCTTGATATGCAATTGATTTCTAAATGACTACCCAATATTTTCCAATAATAGAGTAGTACTTCCTCTTTATAATTTTCCAAAATATAAAAGAGTTGCAATAGAACCAAATCACTTTATGCCAAATAAAACCATCGTATTCCTAAGTGATTCCATTAAATAAAGTTTAAAGCCTTGAGCCTTTGATATTACTCTTACCAATTCTAACCCACTTTTTCAAGCTAAGAAAGAATTTATGGCATAAGTTAATCTTTGCAACCACTAACAACAAATATAAAATGAAGAGTAAATAAATATCAACAACCCATTATGCATATATTCAATATTAAATACCCAAATACATAACACCCATTTAGGGTCCACAACCTTAGTATTTAAGCTAGCTACTCATAATAAATGACAAAAAAAGCTAAAGGTATTAAGTGTCATGGATGCTTACAACCAAGAATGAAGTACTCTAATACTTCCAAAAAGGAGAGAATATTTAATAGGGGAGTGTTCTTCAAAAACTGGACCAGCATGACCCACAAAACCCAAGTAAATCCTTTTATAGTGGGCCAGAGATCGGGTAGAAGACGGACAAAAATACCCCTGCAGGCAGGTTATGCGATCGCAATCCTGTCGCATAACAGGAATCCGATTCGCATCCTTCACGTTCTCATCGCATCTCTAAACCCTAGTTTCCTGGTTGTCACCGCATTGTTGATATGCGGTTCGCATTATAGATATGCGACCGCAGATTTGCATCTCATTCTTGAGGCGACTTCAGGTACCAGGGATTCTACGGTTACTTCTGCGGCTCGCATGTGAGTTATGCGGTCGCATTATCAACCGAATTTTAGCTCTTGAAATTGGCCTATCTTTCTGTTGCGATCTGAGATCCATGTGTTTGTTATGCGATTCGCATTTAAGTTCTGCGATGCTTTCTTGTCAGATATGCGATCGCATAGTGTTTTCCTCACTTTTTAGCTTCTTTGCTTTCTTTTTCATGGTCTTGAGTATTTACACCTCATGCACTGCAAAACATCAAAATTCTATAAGTATAAAGGGTAAATGCTCTAAAAACAAACTATAATTTAAGCAATTTGGTATTAAATGTGCCGAAATTCTCCAGCACATCACCAACTACGCCGAAACCAACCAAAACACCTCCGATTGACCTGAAATTTTGCAGACATAACCAAAATGACACTACAAACCTGCTCCAACTTNAAATTTCGCCAACTACGCCGAAACCAACCAAAACACCTCCGATTGACCTGAAATTTTGCAGACATAACCAAAATGACACTACAAACCTGCTCCAACTTCCGAAATTCCATTCCGACCCAGATAGCCTATTTTCCACTGTCGACCAGAAATCGCCAAAAACTAACTTTCGCCAATTCAAGCCTAATTCTACATCGGACATCAAAACTTCATTCCGAACACACTCTTAAGTCCAAAATCACCTAACGAAGCTATTCGAGCCATAAAATCCGCATTCCGAGGTTGTTTACCAATAAGTCAACTCTCAGTTGACTTTCTCAACTATTAGGCTACTTTGAGAGACTAAATGCCTCAATTCTCACCATAACCACTCCGGACCCGAACCAACTGACCCAACACAACAAAAACAGGATAGTAATATATAAGAAATGCAGAAATAGGGGAAACGGGGTAAATCTCACGGAACGACCGGCCGGGTCGTTACATCCTCCCCTTCTTAAACAAACGTTTGTCCTCGAACGGGTCTAGAAACATACCTGGATTCTCGAATAAGTGAGGATATATGTCCCGTATCTCCCGCTAAGTCTCCCAGGTGGCATCCTCCACCGTCTTCCCTCTACACTGAACCTTTACTGAAACTATATCCTTAGACCTCAACTTCCTGACCTGTCGACCCAAAATAGCCACTGGCTCTACCTCATATGACATACCACCCTCGAGTTGAACCGTGCTAAAGTCCAAAACATGGAAAGGGTCACCAACATACTTCTAGAGCATCGACACATGAAATACTGGATGAATACTCAATAAACTGGGAGGCATAGCAAGTCTATAAGCCACCTCCCCAACCCTCTGAAGCACCTCAAATGGCCAAATGAACCTGGGACTCAGCTTCCCTCTCTTCCCCAATCTCATAACACCCTTCATGGGTGATTCCTTCAGCATCACCTTATCCCCAACCATGAAAGACACATCTCGGACCTTCCGATCCGCATAACTCTTCTGCCTAGACTGCGCCATACGAATCCGCTCCTGAATCAACTTCGCCTTACTCAAGGCATCCTGAACCAAGTCTGTGCCCAATAGCCTAGCCTCGCCCGGCTCAAACTAACCAACCGGAGATCTCCACCTCCTACCATATAAAGCCTCATACGGAGCCATCTGGATACTCGATTGATAGTTGTTATTATATGCAAACTCCGCTAGTGGCAGAAACTGGTCCCATGAACCACCAAAGTCAATCACACAAGCACGCAACATATCCTCCAAAATCCGAATAGTACGCTCCGATTGCCCGTCGGTCTGAGGATGAAACGTTGTGCTCAACTCAACCTGAGTACCTAAATCTCTCTGCACGGATCTCCAAAATTGAGATGTAAACTGAGTACCTCTATCGAAAATGATAGAAACTGGAACCCCATGCAACCGGACAATCTCCCTGATATAAATCTCAGCTAACCTCTTCGAAGAATAAGTAGTACCAACATGAATGAAGTGCATGGACTTGGTCAGCCGATCCACAATAACCCATATAGCATCAAACCTCCTCGAAGTCCGTGGGAGTCCAACTACGAAGTTCATGGTGATCCGCTCCCACTTCCACTCCGGAATATCAAACCTCTAAAGCAATCCACCTGGTCTCTAGTACTCGTACTTGACCTGCTGATAGTAGAGACACCGAGCCACAAACTCCACAGTATCCTTCTTCATCCTCCTCCATCAATAATACTGCCTCAAATCCTGGTACATCTTCTCGGCACCCGGATGGATGGAATACCACAAACTATGAGCCTCTGTTAGAATCAAATCTCGAAGCCCATCTACATTGGGCACACAAATCCGGCCCTGCATCCTCACGACCCCATCATCACCAATAACCACATCCCTGGCATCACCGCGACGGACCTTATCCTAAAGAACAAGCAAATATGGATCATCATATTGGCGTGCTCTAATCTGATCATAAAGAGAAGACCTCGAGGATACACAAGCCAACACCCACGGGGGCATTGATAGATCCAATCTCACCAACTGACCTGCTAAGGCCTGAACATCAAGGGCTAATGGCCGCTCTACTACTGGAAGGTAGGCTAGACTCCCCAAACTCTCTGCTCTGCGATTCAAGGCATCGGCCACTACATTGGCCTTCCCCGGATGATATAAGATAGTGAGGTCATAATCCTTGAGGAGCTCCAAACATCTCCTATGGCGCAAATTCAAGTCCTTCTGCCTCAGCAGATACTGCAAACTATGATGATCGGGGAAGATCTCACACTGCACTCCATACAAATAGTGCCGCCAAATCTTCAAGGCATGAACAATGAAAGCTAACTCAAGATCGTGCAATGGATAATTCTTCTCATGCACCTTCAACTGTCTGGATGCTTAGGCAATCACCCTACCGTCCTGCATCAATACCGCTCCCAAGACAACTCTAGAAGCATCACAATAAACTGTCTAAGAACCCGAACCAACAGGCAAAACTAGTACTGGGTTGTAGTCAATGCTTACTTGAGCTTCTGAAAGCTCTCCTCACACTCATCAGACCATCTGAATGGAGAACCTTTCTGGGTCAATCTGGTCAAAGGCGGAGGAATAGAAGATAATACCTCTACGAAGCGACGGTAATAACCCCCCAAACCAACGAAACTCCTAATCTCTGTAGCCGAGGACGGTCTGGGACAACTCTGCACTGCCTCTATCTTCTTTGGATCAACCTGAATCCCCTCACTAGACACCACGTACCCTAAGAAAGCTACCGAACCAAGCCAAAACTCACACTTGGAGAATTTCGCATAAAGATTCTCCTCTCTCAACCTCTGTAACACAACTCTCAAATGTTGAGCATGCTCTTCCTGGATACGAGAATAAACCAGGATTTCATCAATGAACACAATGACGAAGGAATCAAGATAAGGCTAAAACACGCTATTCATCAATTGCATGAACGCAGCTGGGGCATTGGTCAGCCCAAATGACATAACCAAGAACTCATAATGACCATATCTGGTCCTGAAAGCACTCTTCCGAATATCAGAATCCCGAATCGTCAACTGATGATACCCAGATTTCAAATCAATCTTGGAAAACACTCTGGCTCTCTGAAGCTGGTCAAACAAATCATCAATGCAGGGCAAGGGATACCGGTTCCTCATCGTAACCCTATTCAACTACTGATAGTCAATACACATACGCATGGACCCATCCTTCTTCTTCACGAACAACACCGGTGCACCCCAAGGGGACACACTAGGCCAAATGAACCCCTTATCCAGGAGCTCCTGAAGCTGCTCCTTCAATTCTTTTAGCTTCGCTGGTGCCATACGATAGGTGGGATAGAAATAGGTTGAGTCCCTGACACCAAATCAATAACCCTATCAGGTGGCAGGTCTGCAGGAAACACATCCGGAAAGTCACAGACCACCGGAACTGAATCAATAGCGGGAGTCTCACCACCGACATCCCTCACAAAGGCCAAATAAGATAAACACCCTTTCTCAACCATGCATTGAGCCTTCAGATAAGAAATCACCCTGCTAGGAATATACTCGGAAGAACCTCTCCACTCAACCCTCGGACACCCCGGCATAGCTAAGGTCACGGTCTTAGCATGACTATCAAGAACATCATGGCACAGAGATAACCAATCCATGCCCAATATCACGTCAAAATAGTCGACCATGCTGAGTAACAGTAGGTCCACTCGGGTCTCCAGACCCCCGATAGATATCATGCACAACCGATACACACGGTCCACAACAACAGTATCGCCCACCGGAGTCGACACATGAACAAAGGTGACTAGAGACTCACGGGGCACATCTAGAAAACCGGCAAAATATGAAGAAACATAGGAATATGTAGAACCAGGGTCAAATAAAGCCAAGTCAATATGGAAACACACTGAGACAATACATGCAATCACGGCATCTGAGGCCAGAGCATCCGGCCTGGCTGGAAATGCATACATGCGAGCCTGACCTCCCCCTGCTCGACCTCTCCCTCTAGGGTGGCCTCTAGCTGACTGACCATCACCCCTGGCTGCCTGGGCGGGTGGTGAAGTGACTGGAGCTGAAGTCGAGGGTTGTCCCCTTTGCTGAGAAGATCCAACGGAACGGCGGGGACGCTGCCTCCACCCGTGCCCGAACTCTCCACACTCAAAACAACTCTCTGAAGCTGGAGGCGGGGACTGATAGAAACCCCTAGCACCCGTACGGCCACTAGAAGACTCCTGTATAGAAGAACCCTGAACTGGAGGTGTTTGATCTGCACTCTGAGCTGGTAGGGAACCAAATGAAGTACGACTTGACTGAGAACCACGGGGACCCTGCCCCGAGGAGGCACCACTATATGCTTGATGGCCTGACTGAGGAGGCCTGAATGAACGGCCCCAACCCTACTGAAACTGTCCCCTGAAGGGAGCACCACTGGAACTGCCCGAACCACGAGGCCTCTTGGCCTCCCTCTCCTACCGCTCCTGGCAGCGAACAGACTCAATATCTCGAGCTATGTCAACAACCTGCTCGAATGAAGCACCCGATACTCTCTCCCGAGTCATAAATGACCGAAGCTGATAAGAAAGTCCATCTACAAACCTCCTCACCCTCTCTCTATCAGTAGGGATAATCTCATAAGCATGCCTGGCCAACTCGGAAAACCTCATCTCGTACTGAGTGACTGATAACTCTCCCTGGCGCAGGTGCTCAAACTGCATGCGCTGCTCCTCTCTATGGGACTGAGGAACATACTTCTCCAAAAAGATCGTGGAGAACTGCTGCCAGGTAAGAGGTGCTAAACCAACCGTTCTACACCTCTCGAATGACTCCCACAAGGTAAAGGCAGCACCCGCAAACTGAAATGTAACAAATGAGACCCCACTAGTCTCCAAAATACCCGCGGTATGCAGTATCCTCTAGCACCTATCTAGAAATATCTGGGCATCATCGCCCTCTGTACCGCTGAAATTCGGAGGCTGAAGTCTGCTGAACCTCTCCAATCTGCGATGCTCATCCTCAGGCATATCAGGGACCACATAATCCTGGACCGGAGCAACTGGTTGAGCTGGGGCTGACTATGGTGCTTGAATACCATGTGCATCCTGCTCAGGTGCCCGGGCAGCTGGAGTCTGATTGCCTTCCCCGGCCTGAGTTGTGGTGGAAGTAGAAGACATGGCGACTGCCTGAGCCAAACTGGTGCATACTGTCAATATCTGAGACAGAGTCTCCTGAAGACCCGAAATAACCATAGGCACTGCTGGTGGCTTAGCCTGTCCCCCTGGGACACCATCGGCAGGAACCTGATAATGATCTATAGGGGGATCTTGTGGTACTGCCCCGGCTGCTGCACGGGCTGTCCCCTTACCTCTACCACGGCCTCGATCGCGGCCTCGACCTCTCGCTGGTCTAGCCGGTGACTGGTTACTCTGATCAGTATGGTGTGTCCTCACCATCTGTGAGAGAATGAAACAACGTAAGTTTAGAGTTCAAGAATCAATAGATCAGCACGAAAGAGTTCAAGAAAGATAGAAATGTTTCCTAAAAGTTCGGCAGCCTCTCGAAGATAAGTATAGACATCTCTGTACCGATCCACAAGACTCTACTAAACATGCTCATGACCGTTGATAACCTTATATATGTATCAATCCCTAAAATAACCCGATCATGTGTTCCTAGCGCTTCATGTTCTTATATATATATATATATATATATATATATATATATACATGAAGTGCTAGTAACACAGGGTCGGGTTATAGTATATGATACTGTATAACCTACTCAGATGCATCGTTGAATATTCAAAACAAAATGTCTCGACCTATATCAATTAATTTGTTATAATTGATTCATCGACTTATAACCTAGTGATGAATGAATGTAATTCATTAACTCTGTTATAATACAAATAATAAATATAATATCATATACTATAACATGTTATATATGTAGTTAAAGCAGCACAAAGTGTGTGTGTTATATATATACACACACTAACATATACTATAACAAGTTATATATACGTTATAGTATTACAGTGAAGTGTCTATGTGTGTGTGTATATATATATAGATGTTATTATAATCTATTAAAACTAATTATATAGTTAACAATTATTTATAATAATTGTAGTTAAATAAAATAAATATTTATAGCTAAAAATAATTTTTTTATAGCTTATAATATTTAAAAACCAAAAAAGAAAAAAAAATTAATTTTTTTTTAAAAAATAGCGACCAACGTTGTTCGCTATTTTCAATTTTTTTTTAAATAACAACCAACGTTGGTTGCTATTTTTGGTCAAACGGTCAAAACTTATTTACAGACCAAAAATAGCGACCAAAGTTGGTCGCTTTTCCTAATTCCAGAGACAAAATGGCCCTTCTCATTACCGTCTTGATAATGAAGATTCATCAGACGGTGATGATAATGATGTTGAATGAAACAGTCCTTGAGTACTTTTATATACTTTGAACTAGACAATAGAACTTTGGTCCGTTTTCGAATGAGCTTTTAATAATTGTTAACTTAGTTTTGTTAGTTTAATGTGTTAGTTCTATTGAACTNTTGAACAAGACAATATAACTTTGGTCCGTTTTCGAATGGGCTTGTAATAAGTATTAACTTAGTTTTGTTAGTTTAATGTGTTAGTTCTATTGAACTTTATACTTTGTTGGTTTTAATATTGGTTTTAATGTTGTTGTTGTGTTATTGTTGTTGTGTTGTTGTAGTTTGTATTGTTGCTGTGTTGTTGTGTTGTTGTTGTTGTTGTTGTTGTAATAGGATTTGGTATGCTGGCAGGTGGTGTAGCTGCCAAAATAGACAGTTTCTGCCAAAATAATACCTAGAAAAGCGACCAACTTTGGTCGCTATTCTATAAAAAAAAATTCTGGGCAATAGCGACCAAGCGACCAAAGTTGGTCGCTAATTAACCTTGATTTCCAAACTAGCGACTAAAGTTGGTCGCTATTTTATTTAAAAGACATTTTTTCTGAAAATTGGCGACCAAAGTTGGTCGCTTATGTAATAAAAAAAATTAAATTGTTGAAATTAGCGACCAATTGTGGTCGCTTTAGATTTAAAAAAATTAAAAAAAAAACGACCAATTTTTGTCACTATTTTCCCCATTTTAAAATATTATATTTTATTTTTCCCGCAGAATAAAAGAACGGCGCTTAAAGCCGGAAAAAGAGGGAGATTATACACTTACTTGTATGAAAGTCTCTACCAAGGAGTGTGTAGGTAAACCATGAACCGCAACAAAATGGCATGTATTTTACACTCTTTGTCCCAATGACTTGTGTCTACATGAATGGATAGAAAAACTGTTAAGGAAAAAAAAAAAGAAATACAAAGAAGAAACAAATTAGGTGTTACCAGGGTGTGCATTCGATTTTACCCTTATCGATTATCGATTTGTACATATCCATATCGTTATCGTTTTAATAAGGTTTCGATTTTTTCAATTTCGATTTATCGATTTTTGGGGCTTATCGATTCGGTTATTGATTACACCAATAAGAAAATTTGTAGGATTTCATGGAAAGTATATCGCTATAAACACGCTTAACTAATGTGGACAAAAAGAAGCTAAAATAAGACGAACACCGTTTATAACATAAAAATTGTGTCAACAAGCACATGCAATGAAACTAAAGTAAGGGATCAAATGTATGCCACCAACACTCCAACGGTATAAAAAAACAAAATAAAATACATCATCAAGGCTTATTTAGTTTTCTATTAATTTGAACTTCATTCCCTTGAGCTTTAAATATGATCATTCCTTAAATGTGGTATCCCTTGCTGAAAGTCCTAACCTTAAAACCTGGAAAAAATTAAGAAAAATATTAAGAACTTTGTAATACATCACATTCTTTTACAAATATATTATTTAAAATGGAGAACTTACATAACAGTTAATAAACTCTAGCAAATATCGCCGGTGGAAATATTTAATAGAGCACTTCGGAAATGTTCCCTTTGACCATAGGTGTGAATTTTAATTATCAATGTTCCTCTTTTTGCATAATAGAAATTTAAATAAAAATAAAAGAAATGCCACTGATATGTTGGCTCAAGCCACCATCAGCGACGATTTCTGTATCACTTCTGTTAGCTACTACAATATGTTCAGTTCGAGTGAGTCCAAAATAATTGTGCCTTCAATACTTAGTTAGGCCATAACATAGCTTGGCGTGATGTCCCNGGGGGGGGGGGGGGGGGGGGGGGGGCGTGGGTTTGGTCTTAAATAACAACATAAATATTTGTGTTGCATTTTTGTCCTTGAGATGAAAAAAAGGTACTACTACCTACATTTATTGTAAAACAAAAAATATATATTTGTGATGAAAGTAGATAACAGGTGTTTTAACTTGAATTTCCATCACCGTAAACTGCAACCAAACCAATTAATATGAACTACACGCAAACGTTTCTCTACAAATTTGATACGAGACAAAAATATGAAAATGTATAATAATCAAATTCTTAAATATATTTAGTGCTAACATCTTTCTTTCAAATAAAAATTGAGATCCACATTTCATAAATTAAATTCCTATTAATTTTTGGTGTGAGATTTAAAATTATATGTTCTTCAACGTTTGTTGTGTCTAACTAAAGAGTAGGTAGAAGAAATAATAGGGTAGGAACTTAGGGGTAAATGAAAAGGTATTATAGAATAAGGGTGTATTTGTCTTTTTAGTATATTTTGTCGTTTTATCGATAAACCGATAACCGAAGAGGACAAAATTGAAATCGAAATCGATAACTCAATAAGGAAAATTTTGAAATCGATTCGATTTTAATAACCTTTTTATCGATTCGATTTTGGTAGATCGGGTTCTCACGACCCTTCTAATTGTGACCCTAAATTCAATAAAAAGAAATTGTTATAAACAATAAAGAACAAGAACAATATTGCAGAGAAAGAGAGAGAAAATTTTTATTGAATTTTGGGATGATTTATAATGGGCTAAGACCCCTCTATTTATAGGGGGAAAATGACTTAGCCACAAAGTAGAACTCTTTAAAAGATAGACATTCACTCTAAATAGAGTTCTATTTATAACACTCCCCCTTGAATGTCTATTCAACAAATAATGTGTCTCGTTAAAACCTTAACTAAAATAAAACCCAATGGGAAAAAATAATTCTAGAAAAAGAAAAGGAGTACATGTATTTAGAAATGCGCCTTTTGGTTGCCTCGTTAAAAACCTTGCAAGGAAAACCCAGTGGGACAAAACCTTGTAAGGGAAAAAGAGTGCAACGCGCATTAACTCCCCCTGATGAGAGCATCAATTCACATCCTTGAGCCTTCGCATCCCAATCTTGTGTATTAGCTTCTTGAAGGTTGACGTTGGTAGAGATTTTGTGAACAAATCAGTCATATTATCACTTGAACGAATCTGTTGCACCCTAATATCACCATTCTTTTGAAGATTGTGTGTGAAGAATAACTTTGGTGAAATATGCTTTGTCCTATCTCCTTTTATGAATCCTCCCTTCAATTGTGCTATGCATGCTGCATTGTCTTCATACAAAATCGTGGGTAGTTTGTCACACTTTAAACCACATTTGTCTCGAATAAGATGTATTATAGACCTCAACCACACGCATCTCGACTTGCTTCATGTATAGCAATTATCTCTGCATGATTAGATGAAGTAGCCACGATCGATTGCTTAGTTGATCGCCAA
>ML350486.1:0-90889 GCA_005239505.1 Nicotiana paniculata | reverse complement strand
GGGGAAGGAAGGGATGTTGAGGAGACTTGTCATTACCTGTGAAGTCTGTGGCCAGCTTTCCATTGCAGAACCTTCCTGTAGGTCTGTGAGTAACAAAATCTCTTCCATATGGTAGGAAGTTTGCCTTGATGAGAGTGCTTAAGTTGTTATTATTTCCAACATCAACTACAGAATCACCAAAGATGCACAATGCTGGAACCAAAGGGTCTCCATCAGATACAAAAAATACCATAGCAAGAAGAAGACCACCTAAGAGACCCCTCAAGAAACGCATTGTTCTCTTCTCCTATAATGAATCTCTTCTTTTTCTTATCGTTAGCAGGGCGGGGAAGTAAATTAGAGAGGTTTGATTGATGAGTGAGAGGAAGGTAGGGGAGCAGGTGATGAGAATGCAAGGACATTTAAATTCAAGTAAAGGGAAAAAAAGGAAATAACTGTCGGATAGAAAGTTGCTCATTTCCAGGTGAGGAGGCATGTTTGGCACCTCGTAAAGCTAGTAATCAAGTGATATTATTGGGAAAAAGTATGAGTTCAAGTAAAGCTTGTTTAATTTTGTCCAGTTCTGTGAATGTATTTAGGAGTATGTGTGTTTTAATAAAAGCTAAACATACTTTGCAGAAAATTGAAGCAAAACTAGCGTGAACCACAAAGTATTCCTTTATGTGTGACCTGCTTCTTCATATATGTTGATTGGCAAAGAAAGATGCCATTTCCTCTGTGTGTTTTTCCTTTTTAGATTGGGGGAGAGGCCAGAGAACCTAAACCGCAACATTGGCAACAAGTACTAGTCAGAGGCGGATTTAAGATTTAAATTTTATGGGTTCAATATTTAAAGTTTATATCATTAAATCCATCATATTTTTAAAGTTGTGGGTTCATATTCATTATTTCCTACAATTTTAGTAAATTATTACACATAAATTTATGTCCCGTTGGACCCGTAACTATAGTAGTCTGGTAAATATGCCATTGGTGCTGGTAATATGTATTAAGCGAAAGATAAGCAAAACAAAATGGAAGGGGAGTAGACGAAAACCTTCACAAAGAAAATACAAATTGAGGAAGGATAATGTAACTATGAAAGATGCTCAAATAATATCTAAACGTAACTTCTGGGGTCTGCAACGTTCAGTTCTTGTTCTTTTAAAATCAGCTCCAACTTTTTTCCTCCCTTGCACTCAATTTGTCTATTCTTTCAAACAACAAGGTCATTGAATAATACCAAATCTCAGCAAGTCACCCCTTATGTTCTTCCTCAACTATTTTGTCATACCGGACGCACGCCTATAATTGCTGAAACTAGGGGTGTGCATTATTTTGATTAAGACGAAAAACTAAGTTAAACTTAATCTCTTTTCTTCTTTAATTCAGACTTTGACTTTGTTTCGAATTTTAAAAGTAAAAATTTAAAAATCGATAAAACTAAATTATTTAATATATAAAACATATTTGCTTCTTCGTATATGGTTAGTAAAAGAATCAATTAGCATGAAATAATACGAAGATTTTGTTTTGATTCTAACTTTAGGACGAGCAAACTTATTCTTGTTGGCTTGTTACACTATTAGGAGACTAGAAATCTTTGAGTCTTTGACAATCTAATCAAATAGTATGTATTACTATCTTGTCAACGATGTCCATTATTTCAATCATGTGAAATGAATTTGGAAAAAAAAATATTTAAGGAATTTAACATTACTATTTCTCATTCTTTATAACGTTAAATGTGTTATTCAATTATATTAAATCTATATTCTTTTCTTACTATATAGAAGAGCTCTAAAGCAGGCAGGAGAACGTCGATATCTCTGCTTGCTGACACAGTGTTTTCTCTGACTTCTCAAATATTACCTAGGTGGCACGTGCGTTAAATTTAGTGATTAGGCTTAGATGTGATATGGTGTCAAAAATTAAATATCACTGCTTCCTCCAATTTCTACATGGTGCCAAAATATAACCCCGGAATTTTTACATTTCTATACCACATAGAAAATTTTATTACCCTAAATGTTTAAGGTTTGACTTATTTACATTTAGTATACCAAATTACTAATTCTATACCATACTTAATTAAGGGTCTAATTAATTGGACCTTTTTTACTCCTTAATTAAATGTGTCCATATATCCCACGTTTCTCTCTCCCATAATTCCTAAGACCAGCGCCGTTTTCCCCCTCCCCTTTCTTCCTCTTCTCCATTCCCTCTTCTTCTCATCGTCTTTCTCTTTCTTCAAACACTTGTTGGCTTTTCTTTTTCTTTCACTTTCGTCTTCTCTTCTTTCTCTTAGCCTGAAATCTAGTTGCTTTTTTTCTTTTTTACATCTACTGTCAATTAAATTTTTGGGTGGTGGATTTGGATTTTTTCCCTTTCTTATCGATGATGATTGCTGGAAATATGTATTATTGTTTATGGATAGATACAGTGGCTAAATTTTTTCGCTTGAAGTAGTATCGTGTATAGGTGGAGGTTCTGGGTCAATTTTTTCTGGTGCATTTGAAGTGTATAATTTATGTATAATAATTGTATAATCAATGTATAATGAATACATAGATTGTAGTTTAACTGTAGTATAAATGTAGTAATTTTGTAGTCAATATTTTTTTTCAACATAGATTGTAGTTTAATTGTAGTATAAATGTAGTAATTTTGTAGATACCCTTAAGAACAATACAACTTTATACAATACTTAAACTGATTTGTAGTTTATTTGTAGTTTTTTTGTAGAAATTTTGTAGATGAAGAGAAAATTTTGTAATAAACATTTTTTTCCAGCATAGATTGTAGTTTAATTGTAGTATAAATGTAGTAATTTTGTAGATACCCTTAAAATCAATATTGCTTTATACATACTTAAACTGATTTGTACTTTATTTGTTTATAAATGTAGGAAATTTGTAGATATTAACTAAAATCAGACTTGCATAGAATTTGTAACATAACAATTTTAATCAACTCCCCCTAATTCCTAAGACCAGCGCTGTTTTTCCTCTCCCTTTCTTCCTCTTCTCCATTCAATCTTCTTCTCAAAAAATACAGAGATGAGACCCATTTTTTATAATCAGATTTTCCCCATTCAATTGTAGCATGATTGGGATTTTGGACATGATTGCGTGTTGTTGTTGAGGTATTGTTCTATATTTTATCGTTTTTTTGATTTGTGGATTGAGAAAAAAAAAAGATGAAGAATGGAATATCGGCAATATTGGTTTCTACAATTTTGACTTGATTTTGTTGAATAATTGGTCGCCTTTTTGATTTCTGGATTGAGGAAGAAACTCGACGAACTGATTTCTACAATTTGATTTCAGTTTGTTGAAGTTTTTCTTCTTTTCTTTTTTTTTTTTGAATTGTAGCTTACGAAAAAAATTCGCAGATCAGATAAAGGATTTTCGTTCAAATTTGAACTGAAGGTCGCTAAATCAATTAGGATATTCTTTTCCTGATTTATAGCGCGTCTATTTAGGAAGATTCAGCTACTAATAAATAGTAATTAATGAATGGTATAAAAATTGTAGAAAAAAATGTAAACAGGCCGGGTAAATTAGAAAATAAGCACATATTTGATAATAAAGTTTCATATATGGTATAGGAAGGAAAAAATCTCATAAAAGAAACTAATAATCATTGAAACGAAATTAATCACCGGAAGTTAAATTCCAGATGATCTTAATTTTACAAAAAAAAAAAAAAAAAATCACTTTAATGCGATGTACAAAAAAAAAAAGAATAAATGAATCTAGAGAAGACAGAAAACCAATTTGTTTAAATCTCATGGAAAGATGAAGTTTGAAGATTGGAAGGAGCACTGGTTTATACAATTTCACATAGAAACAGAAAAGATGTTAGCGTTCATAACGTGAAGAAAAAGAAAATAAATTAAAAATGAAGAAATGAATCCTTTAGCAACACAATTTCAGTAGCCAAGACCATTTTGCAGGGGTAGACCACCAACATAGTTTACATCATCTATTTAGTAGATTTAATGGGAAGACAATCTTCAATCGCTTACTTTGAAATTTGATGAACATTATCTTATATTATACAACAAAATAACTACAAATTCGATTCGAAAAGAGAACATTTTTTCAATATCGAAAATCTAAAACCTGACCGAAAAGTCGAATGCAACACTTTAGTTGAAACACATTTAACCCCTCTGACCGGAGTGTGTTCATAAAAATGCGAAAATTCGAACCAAACCGAAAACCGAATCAAACTGACCAATAAAATTAATACTTTTTAGGTTTGTTTTTATTTTTGTTTTTGTTTTTAATTTTAAAAACCGACCACATTTGGTTTGGTTTTGGTTTTGAATTTTAAAAACCGACCAAATTTGGTTTGATTTTGATTTTAATCATAAAATAACCGGAAAAAATCGAACCAAATCAACTTTTGAAGTAGCTATTTAAATTTATTATTACAAGTATATATATGTATATTTTTATATAAAGTTTCTAAAATTTTATGGTACATATTCGTCGTTTGTACTTTTACTCTAGTTATTTGCTATTATAATAATCTAATTTTTTACTTTTATATTCTAGTTGGATTGGTATTTTTCTTTTGCTAAGTACAAGAATTGATTTCATGTTAAAAATAATCGATTTTTAATTGAGTAAATAAATTTTTCATCACTATTTGATTCAATTATCATTAATATATCTTGGTAAACTCAAAGAGCAATTGGTTTGATAGTATTACGTTGAAAATATAGTCGCCGGAATATGTGTTTGATATTCTATGTCTCATATTTAAGAAAAGAATCGATAAATAACCTAAAAATCTGA
The DNA here is from genome assembly GCA_005239505.1 of Nicotiana paniculata. Lineage (NCBI taxonomy): Eukaryota > Viridiplantae > Streptophyta > Magnoliopsida > Solanales > Solanaceae > Nicotiana > Nicotiana paniculata. The sequence continues at coordinate 86,102 of ML350486.1, read as the reverse complement.
AAAAACCGACAAAAACCGAATCCATAAAAATCGACTTAATTGGTTTGGTTTAGTTTTAATATTTGAAGAACCGACTTACTTAATTTGATTTATTTTCAGATAAAAACCGATGCAAATCGAACCATGAACGCGTCTACTGCATGCCTCCCAATGGGCTGATGTCATCATTGTCACACCTCTTTTTTCCCGAAAGGATGAGGATAGGGGAGTTTTTCCAATTTAAGTGACATAATCGAATTTGGGATTATTTATTTAATTTCTAGAGTCGCCACCCGGATTTTTTGCGGTGTTCCGAGACACCATTTATTTTTAGTATCCCAAATCGAGGAAATTTTGACTCCATTAAAAGTCTACGAACCAGAAGACCAGGTAAGAAATTCTGTTAACCCGGGAGAAGATGTTAGGTACTCCCGAATTTCGTGGTTCTAACACGGTCGCTTAATGATTAAACTTGACCTAAATTGTTTAACTACTAATTTAATACCTATGTGCATTTTTTATATTTTTACCGTTTTTATTATTCATTTGCATTTAAAGAGTTATCTTAAGGCGGGTTACGCATACTATGTGTGAACAAGGATTAATTTTACTTCCCCACCTAGCTACTCTAGGTTGGGGGGGTAAGCCCTGGGGGAGAAGTTATAGACACATTTCCATACTTTGTATCTGGAGTACTTCATTTAATTTCTTCTGCAGTATTGCGCTTTGGCGGCATTTATCATGCACTTCTGGGACCTGAGACACTTGAAGAATCTTTTCCCTTCTTTGGTTATGTCCGAAAAGATCGAAATAAAATGACCACAATTTTAGGTCTTCACTTCATACCCGTAGAAATTGGACGTGTCAAAATCATATCACGCGGAGGTGTACATAATTCACGACACTTGATTCCTTTGAAGAAATGGCAAAAGTTGCACAAGTGCTTGTTTTTGTTTTGGTTGTAAAAAGGGAATTGAAATCGCGTCACGCGAACATGTACACAATTACGATAATAATTTCAAAAAAACCCGCTCTAAAGTCATCTCTACGAGTGTTTGTTTTAATCTTTTATTTGTGTCACGTAAACGTGTACACAATTTTAAGAAAAAGTACATTATTAGAAAAGTTATTATTTTTATTCAAAGTTACGTGAAGGTATACTTTGATTGTTAATGTGTTTAAAATTGGAAGTGTAATAACTACCTAATTAAGGATGGGTCTACGTACTTTGTTGTGTTTGCCAAGATTATTTTCTTAAATCATATTAGTCTAAGGGAGAAGTAACTCTTGGATTATGAGGTATATGTTTGTTCAAAATATTCTAAGACTGAGTTTATTATTCTAAAAGAGGATAGTTTGGGCCATTACTAGATTTGACCCATTTTTATAAAATTTATTGGCCTAAGATTTTATATTTAGGTTGGTCATTATTTTTGGGCCAGTGTTTATAAACGGTCCAGTTTGAAATAACATTCCAGAAGGAATCAGAGTATACAAAATGAAGATATAATTCAATTGAACATATTCGTCATTGAGGAAATACATTTCAACAACTTGAATATTTTGTTTCCTTAATTAATACAACAATTGTACGCAATTGTGAGGTTGTGTCCAACCTCATATAGACCTAATAAAGTAAAAGATGGCCCGATTTGGCTTCATGTATATAACATAATGATGTGCCGTGTAATTATAGAGTCCAATGGACTCAAACTTCATAAATTAAAAAGAACAAGTTTTTGAACAATGAATACGCTAATATATGAAAAAAAAATTAATGGTGCTTGAATCCTAAATGCGAATCAGATCTCTATTCAACGAGATGATGCTAAAATATAATAATAAGGCCTTGGGTTTTCATACCCCAGGCCTAAGGACCCAGGTTTAGACTTATTTGGGTATAATGGGCCATCTTATGGATCTGGCCCATTCTTTCGATATTTAAATTGATGAAATGCTAGCAGTCCAGTTTTTTATTTTACAGTAACCCTGAACATAACAAAATAGTGAGAAATATGTGTATTTTTACATCATTGCTTGACTACAAAAATATACAATTTTTTTTGAAAATTACATGAAAACAATATGCAAATAAAAAAATAAAACCTAATATATTGCTGCTTAAGCTTGACTTTAATGATTTTAAATCAAACACCTGCATCCTTGTTAGTGATTTTTGAACAACCAAAAACACAAATTTGTGCATTATTTTGAAGTGAACCTGACCATAGGGAGGTTCAGATTCACTTCTTTTAATGCTATTTTAAAAGTAAAGTTCTTATGACCTCAATGATAATTTTATAAGTATGTATACATGTAGACTTAGCAAAAAAGCATAGGCATGAAGACAAATTGAGCATATATAGCAAAATGATTCAGATTTCATGATCAGATCTAATAGAAATTCAAGATAACATTAACACATGGTCTATTGACACTAGGCAGCCCAAAGTTCACATGTTCATGATTTTAAAAGATTAACAGAAAAATCAGACAACATGAATGGATATTGACACCAACCAAACATAGACTTTTGAGCTTAAAACAATTTCTATTTAAGGCATAAGCTGTTACATACCTTGAAAGTGAAAATAACACCAAAGAAATGACTAAATAAAGGTTAGAAATCTAGAAACATAGGAGCTTAACATAACAACAAAGACCAACAGCCAGCCCACGAGAAAAAAACCGAGGAAAATCAGCAAAGAAACCCATGATTTTTTGACTCAAAAATTACAGCCCAGATATACATTTTCTCAGAGAAATCAGCAGTTAAAACCAGTTTTCCAGAATACCAAAACTAAACCAGAATCAGTTTCATGAGGTTTTTGCATCCATTTTTTTGTATTTTTCTACTTTTCAGAGTAGTCAATGTATTTTCAGAACAATATTTTTTAATGTATGTGTGTGTGTGTAAATCTATGTGTAAAATCTGTATAAATTTGTGTGTTCTCCTTTTTCAAAGTTTGTCTATTTTCAGAATATAGCCTAGCCTATATATAGGCAGCCTAAGGAAGACATAATTAGGAATATTCCCTATCTCTTAGTAGTACAATACAACTGTTCATTCTTATCCTATTTCAACATTCTTTTGTAACAGCTAGGACAACTGTATATTTTCTAGAACCTTCTTCTATTTTTATACCACTTTTACTTTAGAAATTTTACTGTTTTACCCATAAATTCTGATTAGTATCTTTCTTATTTTATTTTTGATCTTTTATCTTCATTCTAGAAGTTTCTTAGGTTGTTACAGCTAAGATTATCTAATTGGAATTCATAAAATACCCCACAACACCCTGTAATTATCCTTTATTGTTCAGGGCTTGGGCCATCAGTTGACCAATTTGGCCTCCTTTGCCAAGAACTGGCCATTATTGAGTTCCTGAAATCAGGTAACTCAAAACATCCTACATTAAACACCTAACAGGTTACTAAGTTGACTAATTTGATCTAATTAGACTATTAGTCTTATTAGTTACTATTAAAGACTGAATTGATCCTAAAACCTATCTAGGATCTTTGATCAATTCAGAGATGGTTTAAATAGCCCTAAGTGTGCATAGCTAACTAACCATTAGAGCTAACTGACTAACACAAATTAGTAATTAAGCTTAAGTAATTATTTTCAAAATCTAAGCTAGAACAAATCCAACAGTCCTAGTATTTTTTGACTAACAAGTCAAAACCAATTGACTAAATCAAAAGTTAAGTCTAAATGAATAATTCAAGTAAGCCCAAGCATGCATAATTACTACAATATCAGAACTTAAATGACTAGAAAATATTAAGAAAAATAAGACAAGAAAGTATGAAAATATTTAAACTAAAATACTACTTAACCAAATCAGAAGCTAAACCTAAATTACCTAATCCAAAAATCGAATTAAGGCCAAGTGTTTCAACTAACCCTAAAACATGTATAATTAACTATCGTGGCAGTTGATTAATTAATATAGATCAGTAGTTAATTAATTATTTCAGAAGAGGAAAACAACAGAAGAGAAACATGACAAAGCAAACTGTGAAATCCTAATCTAAGGGTCGAAGTTGGTTAAGTCACATAAATCAGAAAATTAAACCTATGACTAAATGAGAACAACATTTAATAAAAGGGAAATGAAAATATATGAAACCTAAACTAATTAGTCTAAAAATCAGTAAGTAAAAGAAAATTCCAAGACTAAACCTAAGCGACTAACTTCAACACACAAATATAAAAGAGGGAGTGTACTAGTTGATTTGAACAAAAGTTGGCCGGATTCCGGCGGCTCGCCGGACTTTGGCCAGACTCCAGTGGGGTTTGAAAATGGGCCAATAGCTATTGACTTAGTTACTATTAAATACTCGCTCTCTTAATAGCTCTCACCACGAGCTATTGACTTATGTAGGTTTGAGTCATTAGGGGTCTTGGAATCGACCTAAGTTAGGTTTTTAGGGTTTACAGATCTTAGATATGAAATTAGGGAATTTCGGTGGAGTTTTTGGAGGGACTGATGTTAGGAGGTGATTGAGGAAGAGGAGTAGACTACCTGGTATAAATTTGGGGTGGTATGCCGTAGGTTGTGGTGGTATACGATCCGGGGGGAGGGGGGGAGTTTGGACAACTAGGGTTTGGGTGGAAGAGAGACGAGAGTGAGGAGGTGTATTCTGAGGGGAGTAGGGCTCGTTCAGACATTTATATAGAAGGGGGGGGGGGGGTTGAGTTCTCGACCGTTGGATCATCTTGATCCAACAGCTGGGGTTGATAGGAGATAAAACGAGGTCGTTTTGGGTAAATGGGATTTTGACGAGTTATGGGGGTAATTGGGCTGGGGTATTTAGAAGGGATTGGGCTTGACTTAACTGGCCCAGTCCGTTTAATCCCCCCTTTTTTATATTTAGGTTAACCCATTACCTAAATTCATTCTAATTAAACTCTAAAAATGTACTAATTAGTTTTAACCTAATTTCATCTAATTATAAGTTAATTAAAAGTAACATCATTAGTTTAATACCCATAATTATTTAAAGAACAAATTTCGCAATTTTCTTAGAAAAAATGATCAAATTATGCAATTAATCATTCAAACCTACTTGTGCCACATAATCAATATTTTGTCATTATTTGTTTCAATCAATAGTTAAAAAATCTAGAAATAAATTGATGAGTTCTAATCCTAGTTTTTATCTAATCAAAATTTATTTTACGAGTGAATTAAAAAGTGAAATTATTAATTAAAACTTGTAATTATTTGAAGGATAAATTTTGTAATTTTCTCAATAAAATGATTGAGGTTAGACACCTAATTATGCAATTTTAAATTATTTATAAATTTAAAAGACAAATTATGATTATGCAATGCAAAAATAATTCGCCAATAACACTGAAATTTAACAAAAAATTATAAAATTAATTTATTTATTAAATTTGTAGGAGTATATGGTAGGTTAAAAGTTACATGCTCACAAATATCACACATCAGATAAAGTATGGCAAGTCATTTTTTATTTTTTCTGCACTAAAACTTTTTTCTATATATATAAAAAAGATGAATTCGTCGTTCCTCAATTTACCTTCTTGGCCCTCATTAGCAACAATACGAACGCCACCCTATTTATTCTCTTCTTCCCTCATTGAGTTTTTGCTATGAAATAGAAATCTTTTCTCCTACCATGGAAATACAAGACAATGGTTCATTGGATAAAGCTAAAGAGAGGATGTTCTCAGAGTTTATGATTAGGTTTATTCACAATTACTTATGCTTTCTCATAGTTGTCCTCTTCATTTTAATTTATTTTACAAGCAAACAAGAATTACTGTATTTCATCCTCCAGCCTTTAAAAACTAAATAGACTCTGTTAATGGCCAAATAGAAATTTCTGTAAAAAGAAAAAAAAAAACTGATATTTCTGGAGATTTTTCTTGAAGTTAAGCCATAGTTTTTTTGGTTCTTTTCCTTTTTACTGAGATTGAGAAAGTGGTTAAAAAATTTGAGAAATGTTTATATTTAGTTGCTCCCAAAAATAATAGCCGACAAAAATGTTAATTTTTCGAAAAAATGTATGTTATACATATTTTTATATACTTTTGGCTAGCGGATGTAATTAGTTTGTGTTTTGCCCAAAAAGTTTTCACATTCTTAAGTGAAATTGCAAATTTTTTTGCAAAACAAAGTTTTTGTAACTTTTAAGGACAAGCACTAGTACTGTTATGTTCGTCAAAGTTTAGGCAAGTTCACCTTGTGTTGAAAGTTTGGTTCCAATTGCTGATTATCGAGCTATTTCTTCTTTTGTTGTGTGACTTAGGTTCGTTCTCTCTATTTCAGGATTACAAAATTTGATGAATTAGCGGAAGTGGGAAGTAGATTGCTAGTTGGTTTTCAGCAAGGACTCGGTGAGTGTGTTGTAGCATCCATTTGAGTGAATCTACTGTAAGAATACATAAATGCTCTTTAATGAACCTTGCTAGTTTGCCTGCTTTTGTCAGAGTTTATGCGGCGTCCTTCAATTGAAAAGAATTCCGGATTGGTTGAGCGCATTATTAGAGATAATGAAACTAAGAGGCTTTCGTCCTATGTAGAAGCTGGATGTCTAAATGCTCATGACACTCTACAAAATATGTCCAAGTGTAAGTGTTTTACATTTCTGGAATCGATAACTGCAGCCGAAAAAGGAAATGGTTAATGTAAAGGAATTATATGAGGTTGTTCTACTTGGAGTTGGTTTACTAGATCCTGTAGATTTTTCTCTATTGTTTTTACAACAATTGAGTTTTTTGCGTTGATACATATTGTGACTACTTGCTACTTATGTATGATGATATTATCATTTCTTTGTCGCAGGCAGAGTTTTGGTTGTATACTTCTGTTTCGCTAGTAACCTTTCCATATAGTAGGCTATTGAAATATCTTGTTACAAATTTTTGACATATCTATAAATTAATAAGAGGAGACAAATTGATCTTTTTGTGATGTTGATTTTTCTTTTTTTGTTGCTAAGCTGTCTTCCCTTAATTTTCTTGTACATCTTGACCAGTCAAATTTCTCCTTTTTGTTTCCAATTTTTTTTCACTAGATTTATTTGGTGTTGTTTACCTTCATAACTTGGATTGTGCTTCTGCACAGAAGTACGTACATGCCACCTTGGACTTCAGGATCACGTAAACAAAGGTATTTCAGGTGCCCTGAATTAATAATTTTTTCCATATCATCTTTTACGTACGTAAGTGACGCCTTCTTCAGCGCCACACACCACACACATTGATTCAACCTAAGATTAACAACACTGTAGGGTAAAAAGGTTAATTCAACTTATAAAATTAAATTAAGTCTCTTGATCGGGAACACATATGGTGCAATATACGAATGTATATCCAGAACTTTGTATAAGAGTGCGAACAGAGTAACATTACTTGAATAACCAAGATGTGCTACATTTAGCAAGAGTGTTAATTGGGGTTTTACTTGAGCTTATTCGACACTACTATTGGTTTGTTCATTTAGCTTTACCCTGCATAGTAGAATGTCCTACATTTCTTTACAGCTTTTATGTTAATTGAAAGAGTTGCATGCTTTTCCAAATGGAGTTATTGTTTAGATTACAAAATGCGGATATTTAATTGCAGCAAAGTGTGTTGTTGATGAACTTGCATGCCTTTTAAAGGATGCGGAAGTTGTAGTGCAAACGATGAATTGTAGTTTGGCGCAAATGGGAGAAAGAAATGTTAGCACTGGTACAGATTCGTCGGACACCTCTCATGATGAAGTAAGATCATTTTTTCTTTTAGCCACTTGCATGCTTGAGCTTTTAATATGTAATGTTAAAACTGCACCACCAATAATTATTAGCAACCTCTTCATTTAGAACTGAATCACTAATCATTCTGTTGGGAAATACCTAGAAGTACACATCAATAGATTTATCTATTCTGGAATGAACTTAAGAAATATAAAGCAAGAATTTGGTTTGGAAATCCAGATAAATGCTTCCATTCTTTTTTTGAAGAAGTTCCAATAAAGAAAGAAAAAGAAACTAAAAAATCGAGTTTACAGTTTACACTTAGTCATATTACCAAGTTATGAAGTTTATTAGGTCCGATATTCTAAGAGTTACCATAACCAAAGATCATTTTGCATTGGATTGCTAAAAAATCACAGTAAATGGCATTTGTGTTGCTAAATTGTAGAAAATAATTTAGAATCCTAAATTTTAAGTTTCAACTTGGGTGTATGGAAAACTGTTTGAAAACTTAAATTGGTGGAAAGGCTTACTTTATGTGATTATTATTTGGGGTTTTGAGTCCTCGAATAGTCAACTTGTAATGCTCACTCAAACTTCAAATTTTAATTAATACAGACATGGGTATGTGCTTATTTTGAAAGGAAAAATATCTAAATCAATCATGTTTTTTAGGCTGACGTAGAACCAATATATGTTTCCCTTATGACTGATTAATAAAATTGATTTTTAATAATATGCCTATGTAGGAGGAAGGGCTATTAGTTGATCTTTTGAAAGATGAAGTCATTGCTATTGCCACAATGATGGCAATAGTATATGCCATGGTAAAAGACGACTACACAATGCAGGTAATAATCCTTTTCTTTCCAAGACGTTTCCTTATAGTCGAGTAATGGAGTTAGCAATCTATGCTAGAAGGTTCATTCGTACATGATCAGTTGACCACTGACTTTAGCCAAGCGTAACGATTACTCATTTTTGCCTGTGACAGGAAAAGATTGTTTCTTCCCTAAACCTCACCTTATCTTCTGAACAACTGGAGAGCTACTCCAGCATGTGGTCGTTGCGCCCTTACATAGATGATGAAATCGTGTATAAAGCTTGGAAACTTGTACGCCGCTAACTCTTTCTGTCTTCCTGTTTGTTATTTTGGTGAAAGATCATCAGATAGCTTTATCTATATCTGAAAAGCTTTACTGTAGCGTTCTTTCTTGAAATTTGTTTGAAGCAATAGCAAACACATTTTTGGGGTACGCAAAGAAGTACAGAAAAGGGAAAATTGAACAATAGGGGGTGGGGACTGGGGATGAAGAACATGTGAAGGTTGTACTTTTTTGTTAGTTACTATAATTATTGGTTCAATTAGTATGATTGCTATGGCACTAAATCAAGTTGCTGTAAACATTGACTGCTTTCGGAATTTACACAGTGATTATGTGCTTTCACTTTCTAATACCTTCATCTGTAGCATGTGATTGCAACATTCTTCAAAAGCTAGTGTTTGAAATATTAGATGATAAATACTTACTTAGTGGAACCTGGCGTATACACCGAACTGAACAATTTCAGTATAAGGGTCACAAATTAAAGTGACAATACATATCATTTCATTAAGGTCAAGTTTTTTTTTCAATTGGGTTGTGTTTTCAGCAACATATCAAGAAAATATCTATTGACGTGAGAACTAATTCAGAAATTCAGCATAGTTTAACTTGTAATTGTTTCCAAGGTCATTGTGATGAATGCGCAATTTCAATGTGATGAATGCTCAATTTCAATGTGAATACTTTTTTCAGAGAAACATCCAGGATAGTAATTCAGCAAAAGGCCATTCCAACTTAATATTTAGAAAAGTACTAGTAGTTGATATACTAAATTATTTCTTAATGGAACTGAAGGCCTTTAGATAAGATACAAAGGGTCATTATTCATACCAAATCTACTAACTTCCACCGACAGATGAAATTAACTTACAACAAAAAGTTAATTCATAAATTATTCGAATTGCAATAAGTCAATAACTGCAACTTTATTGCTATATCAGAATTAGACAAATACTAGTATAGTAATTATTATATCAATCCTGTTCACTCCATCATAAGTTGGGAAGCCTCGTTGAGACTCTCGATTTCATAAGAATAACCAAGCTTATTAGCTTGACCTCTGAACTCTTCTATCTCACCTTTTGGAACTTGGAATCCAACTAACACACTTGCATCAAGTTCTCCCTATCATGGCAATAGAATAAGAACAAATTATTTACTCCAAAAGTGGCATATAATGAAACTAGATAGAGTTTAGCTTCTATACACTTGCAACGTAGAACAATATTTACACTAGCAGGTCGGTTAAAAGAGAAGAGTTCTAAGTTCTATGTACCGACTGTGTAAAAAGTATTTACACAATCAGGTTATTTATAAGGTAATTACAAGTAAATCCTGCTGAAGGCTCCGGTGGGTTCTCTGTTACTTTCTTTCCTGGTTATCTCTTCTCTAGTCATATAATCATACCATTCTACCATACTATTATTTTCAGAATTCATTCCAGGTGGAAAATCATCTAGCTAGGGGACTCTTTATAAGACGATTTCTCATATGATTATTTTCGTGATTCGACCTAGAAGAAGTTCGCCTTGCCTGGCCAATGGGAATTCGGGGGATTTGGTATAGCGGTTCAGGTTTGTTTGCATATTAGTAATATGTTAAAAAAGGTGGCTAGCATACTATCACAAGTTTAGCTATGCTGAAAGTGTAAACAATCTTTACATTATCGGTGTGTATAACGTAAATCCAAAAGATAACTATAAGTCTACAACATAATAAGTAGAATTAGTTGCCTAAAAAATAAGACATGCAACATGCACAAGTAGTTAAATACACTGATAGTATTAAAAAATTATTTATATTGTCAGTGTAGATAAGTTACATCAAACTAAAAATGAAGGTTGTGACTAGAAATTACCTGTTCACGATAATGGAACAAACTTATATTCCAACGAGGGCTAAAAGCATCTAAGAACTTCCTTAAAGGTCCAGGCTTCTCAGGAAATATGAATTGACAGAAAATCTCATTACTTGGTTCTGATCTGCCTCCCATCTAAATAAAAAATCCACATGGTAATTAAGAATCTTGGAAAATAGACTACAGAGTGAAAAACATACAAAAATGGTTTAATTAAGTTAATAACAAAAGGAATCAGTTAATTAAGTTAAAAATATTACTAAATGCCTTAGATGTTCTTTGACCAAATTATTACTTGTAAGATTGACAGTATTCAGTTGTCATGATTTCATCGTCTCCAACATTGACTCAAGATCCGATTTTGTATTTTTTTGATGAAATAAGATTCTTCATTGCAGGCATCCAGAAGATGCAAAGTTACAAGAAGGGATTTAGTTAGCTCCATTACAACAAAAGACTTAATCTGCTTAGGGAGCTAACTCAAAAAACAAAAGTAAGGGTATATCTGAGTTAAGCTAGGCTCAGAGATCCAATGAAATCTAGAAGAGGAATTACATTATTTACAGGTGTTAGAGAACTCCAACTAAATAGTTGCACAAGGCATTTGGCTTTGAGAGCATGTATAGAAGTTGAAATGCCATCAAAGCATCTACGATTCCTTTCTTGCCAAAGGCACCAAAAAATGCATGCTGGGATCATCTTCCATACTTTCTTGATGGCCCTTTCAACTTTCCAACTGCTCCAACCTTCCGTTGCTTCCCTGACGCCCTTAGGTTGTGTCCAGCTTATTCCCAGGATAGAAAGAAACATATACCACATGTTTGTTGCCACTGGACAATGTAAGAATAGGTGGTTGATTGACTCAGAACTTTGCTGACATAGGTAGCATCTATTTACTAGTTGAAAGCTCCTTTTGCAGAGATTGTCTTGAGTTAGGCAGGCTTCTTTGAGCACAGTCCAAGTAAAGCAGATAACCTTTGTTGGAAGCTTTGTCTTCCTTCCATGGCCACGAGTCAATGATTCCATTATGCTCACACATGCTTCTGTAGCCCATCTTTACTGAATATGGAGTTGAATCACAACCAATCCATCTGATTCTGTCAGGGATCTGCTCATTCATAGTAAAGGTTCCCAGTCTACCAAGCAATGTAAATAAACTACCCAACTCCCAGTCATGCATATTCCTTCTGAAAAGTGGGACCCATGAGTTCCCTGATATGTATTGACTTATTGTAGAGTTGGGGTCACTAGCAATCTGAACCAGTAGTGGAAAGCTCTCTTCCAGTGGGCAATTGTCCAACCAGATATCTTTCCAGAATCTAACATGTAACCCATTACCCACCTTGAATGAAATATTCTGTGAAAAATCCTCCCAAAGGCTACTGATGTATTTCCATGGGCCAACGCCATGTGGAGACCTGCTTAGTTTAGTACACCAGTGGCTTTGTTGTCCATGTCTAGCAGTCACCACCTTTTTCCATAGGCTGGTGTCTTCATCCCCGAATCTCCCAAGCCATTTCATTAGCATGCTCTTGTTGTGTTTTGCCAAGTCTTTTATTCCAAGTCCACCAAGGTCCTTTGGTTGAGTTACTTTGGCCCATTTGACCAGGTGAAACTTGTGACCCTCACTGTTCCCCTTCCAGAGAAAATTTCTTCTAAGTTTGTCCAGTTGTTTGAGCACTTTGCTGGGCATAGGATATAGTGACATGAAGAAGGTTGGTATGTTGTCCATTACACTACTAATCAAGGTTACCCTGCCTCCCATTGATAGATATTGCAGCTGCCATGTTGCCAATCTCTTCTCCACCTTCTCTATCACTCCATTCCATACTGCAGTAGACTTGTACTTAGCACCCAATGGGAGGCCTAGGTATGTTGCAGGTAAGGAACCGGTACCACAACAAAGAATATCAGCTAGATCTCCCAAGTCAGGAACTTCATTAACAGGGTAAATTATGCTTTTTGCCATGTTGATATGTAGTCCAGAGATAGCTTCAAAAATGAGCAGAGTTAGATTAAGATATTGAACCTGAGATATTCCAGCTCCACAGAAAACTAATGTGTCATCCGCATAGAGCAGGTGTGAGACTGAGATTGCATTGCTTTGATGTCTCCCAACACTGAAACCATCTAACCACTGCAGCTGCTTTGCTTTGTCCAGCATCTTGCTAAGGCCCTCCATAGCTAGGATAAATAAGAAAGGAGACAAGGGATCACCCTGCCTTAATCTTTTTTGAGGTGAAAAGAAGCCAACTGGACTCCTGTTGACGAGAATCGAATACTTGACTGTGGTTAAGCTATATTTGATCCACCTGATCCATCTGCCACCAAATCCCATTTTCCTTAACATTGAAAACATGTATGACCAATTGACTTTGTCAAATGCTTTCTCAATGTCGAGTTTGCATAGGATGCCTTGAATTCCACTTTTTAGCCTTTCATCCAACATCTCATTGGCAATCAAAGCTGCATCTGTAATTTGCCTTTGTTTGATCAAGGCATTTTGATTCTCTGAAATGAGCTTCCCAATCTTGTATTAACACCAACACTGCACATTCAAGACAAAATTACCACTATTAAAAAAACAAGAATTAGCGACGGACAAATTCTGTAGCTAAATAGCAAAACCCATTGCTAATACTACTTGCAACAGATTAGCAACGGATTATCAAAATATTTTGTTAGCTACGAGCGATTTAGCGACGAAGTTGGTAGCTAAATTCAGTTTTTCATTAGTGTAAATAACCTAAACATCGAATATCATGAGTAATTTCTTTTTTCCTAACAACTAATAAAGAAAATCTAATATGAGAGGCTAACATCCCCTCTAAAAATGAATGGAACTTAATTACCTGTACAGAACTAGAGCTTGTTTTCTTCCAGAGTTATATCTGTACTTGAATTCAGTAATATTCATAGGTCCCACCTGTAATTCAAGTCAATATTTCAGTTTCTTATACAGAAAATATCATATAGTAACTAAAACCGTTTAAGTTATATACAACATTAGAGTAAGAAGTTTTTACACCATCATGTCACCTTATCTGATGCTGTAAAAATTTCTTACACTGACGATGTATATAACTTATACGCTGACTAAAATGCGTGTTAAGTGCTCTAAGTAATGCACAAGTTCGCAGAATTTTTTGAAGCTTCCTGGTTCTTCTGGCATAAAAGTAGCCAGCAGAGCTTCCCTCTGTCCACCAATATCTGCTAAATCGACAACTAATTTTAGTTTGCTGAAGTCCATATTGGCTCCACTAGCAATTGCTACAACGTTTTCGCCCTTTATGTTATAGTATTTGCAGTATGCTTCAGCTCCAGCTATGGCAAGTGCACCTGATGTCTCTAATATGTTCCTTCCTTCGTCGTACACATCCTATTAAAAAAAAAAAGAACCAAAAAACACACACACAAACTACTAAAACAAAACCAGAGGGAAATTTAAGAAAGTTACTTTAATCCACATCTAAAGTATGAATGTCAAACGTGGACGGGTTGGCCTGAATTTGAACGGAGCAAAATTGGTTGAGTTAATAAATGGGCGAGTCATATGCCCATGACTCGCATAAATGTTACTCGGGCCGTCATTAGGTTAATGGTCCAACCCATCCTATTCTAACCAATTTTGGCTGGTTGGACGGATCATATTTTCATGGGCTAATTTTAGCACCCCCTAATCTGAAGCCATTAGGAGATGGTGCGTGCTAACCTTTACTGCTGCACTAATAGCATTGTTACTGACTAAGACCATTCCATCTATTAAATCTTTGCAAAGACGGAAAGTTTGTTCGCCAACTAAAGATACAGCTACGCCATCTGCAAAATTATCAACTTGTTCCAACTTTACTCTTTCTCCGTGGTACAAAGACTGTGTCATTGAACTTGCACCAAATGGCTCAACTCCAATAATCTTTGTATGAGGAGAAAACCTTTTGAAATATGCAGCAACACCAGCTATTAAACCTCCTCCTACAGGGACAAATACTGCATGTATATCTTTAAGTTGACGATTAATCTCCGTTCCAATTGTACCTTGGCCTATGATCACCTCTCGGTGATCGAAAGGCGGGATGAATGTGAGACCTTCATCTTCAGCCAACTTTAAAGCATGTGCTTGAGCTTCATCAAATGTGTCACCCTGTAGAACTACTTTACCATCCAAGTTCTCAACTACTTCAATCTGTTCATTTGTAAAGAAAAAGGTCCTTTAGAAAAACAAATAATTTATCACTACTAAAAAAATAGGAATTAGCGACATACAACTTCTATGGCTAAACAGAAAGATCCGTCGCTAATCCAGATTAGCGACAGATTATCAAGAAATTATATTAGCTACGAGCAATTTAGTGAGACCTGCAATAAAGATCCGTCGCTAATCCAGATTAGTTATCAAGAAATTATATTAGCTACGAGCAATTTAGTGAGACCTGCAATAAAGTTCGTAGCTAGTTCCCATTTTTTTTATGAATTATTTATTCTCTCTGTTTCAGTTTATGTGACCCTATTCAGATGAGAAACTTTTATAGCTACACAAATGTTATGACATTTAAGACTATAAGTTTCAAAAGTCTTATAACTACACAAATGTTATAGCATGTTAAAGCTCCCAAGTTTCGAAAGTTTTCATTTCTGAGTAAAACTCAGTGCCCGATCAACTAGATTCACATGAATCGAACACCAAGGCTGAATTAACAGGAGAGAACTAATTACCTTGATCTCTGGTGTGGTAACATGCATGACAATCTTAGCCGTACATTTAAGTCTCTTAGCACCTAATGCAACACCTTGTGCGTGATTTCCAGCTGAAGCAGTTGTAACCCCTCTTTCTAACTGTTCCTTTGAGAGTTTGGTCATCATGTTATAAGCTCCTCTAAGCTTGAATGAGAACACCTAAAAAATACCACCAGCGGGCAATATGAGTTACCTATGTTGCTCGGACTCTCCGAAAATGTGCATGTCGGATCCTCAAAAAGTATTGTATTTTTGGAGGATCCGACACGGGTGCAACAACATTTTGAAGTGTCCGCACAATATAGTTAGTTACACAATAATACAAGGCAGAAACATTTGGAAAAGAGGACAATTATTAGCTTATCCAGATAAGTTAAAAGTAGAATAATATCCCTGTTGTTCAGAGGAAGACATTATTTTGAGTCTATGAGTTCTAGATTTTAGAAAAAAAAAATGCAGCTTACTGGGTTCTGATAAATTTTTATACATATTAAGTGAGCTTTTTAGTACAAATACAGAGTTTGGACCAAAATTACTGGGTTTTGCCGAACCCGTAAGTTGAAGGCTAGCTCCGTTGCTGCTGTTGTTCTATCTTAAATGACATTCTTTCTTTTTTCAATCTATTCCAAAAAAAAAGAGGTACTTTTCTACTTTTGGAAACTCTTTCACTTTTAAATGTTTTTATTTTACCCTTAATAACATTCTCTTATAGCAAAAAAAGAATGTAGTGGTACGTTTAAAACCACAAATTCTAAGTTAAAGCAAATGCTGCATCAAAAAAAAGAAGAGTGGAGAAACATACGGACTGCATATCCTCTCTTTTGATCCAAAAGTTAACTCCAAGCTTCTTGGAAAGCTTAGTTGCATTTTGCAAGGGGGAATCAATTGCTACATCATACACTCTAGAAGCCAATATTTCAACAAGATACTGAAACAATTCCTCCGTATCACTCCCTGATGGATTATTCTCTATCAACTTCTCGGCCTCGACGTCCTGTAAAGACGCTAGAACGGGCACTGAATCAGCCGATGGAGATAATTGTGAGACCTTCAATGGCAATGCTGATGGTTTTGGAATCAAAGTACGTATCGCGCCCTTCATTTTCTTGTTGTTGCCAGTACTGGAGATTTTAAATGTGTCATTGCTAGAAATTGCTTTGGTTCTAAATGCTGTAAATTTGGGGTTACAGGCAAAATGTGAGTTTCCAGCTGGGGCTTAGACAAAGAACTTCCATATCGTACTATATTTTGATAGAGGAAAATAGAAGAATTTTTGGAGAAGAGAAATATTATTTCATTGATTACTTGCGTTGTAAAATACTACATACAATGGTGTATTATATAGGTGTAAGAAGGGGAGTTACGTGAACTTCATGCACTCACTCATGACTCACCGAAATTGATGTACATGCATTTAAAAGGACAATTCGGTACGCAAAGAATTTCACATTCACGGACCTCACCCCAAAGCAGAGGAGGATTCAGAATTTAAACTTTATGAGTTCAATATTTGAGTTTTCTAGCATTGATCTCATTATATTTTCAAAGTTATGGGTTCATAGCTACTATTTATTCCAATATTAATAATTTTTTACACATAAATTGTGCTCCGCATCAAAAGTACTGGGTTCAGATGAACACGTTACCATAAGGCTAGATACACCCTTACCCCAAAGGTCTGATGTAGACGGTCTACCATAATGCAAGTATTAGTGGTTGCTTTCACGGTTCGTACCTGTGACCTATAGGTTACACGTAGATAACTTTATCGTTGCTTCAAGACCTCGTTCATGTACATGCAATTGGTCATGGAGAAAAAGTTCAACTAACACGTGGTTTAACTTCTTGTACAAAGGTTGGTGGTGGGGTAGGGAGTTAGATATTTCGACATCAATTGTGATGTACTATGAGTTAAGGATGGAGGTAGAAGTCCGGACACGAGTTCGATCGAATCAAGTAGATTTTGTTCAAACAGTGTAAATGTGTTCGAAAGATTTTCTAAATATTTGCACATGTTTGAATGTGAATCCAGTTACTATTGAAAATTTACTCAAGGTCGTTGCAGAAACCCATAAGCATTAATTCCCAGATCCGCCTATCCGCCTTTGTGATACTCCATACTCCATATAGTTAAGTAGACAGCTTATTTTTGTTTAGTCTCTTTACTTATGCATGCATTTAAGTTGTCTTTGGATTTAGTTTAGGCTTGTTTAGGAAAAAATAGGGTTTTTTTTATACGTACTTGATTTTTTGAAAACCAAATGTTTTTGTTTTAAAATAATTAGGGATGAAATTGGTCATATATAGGACAATGTATGGGCAGATGTTTTGTTCGAACTCTATGAATATGTTAAAAATTTCGCTAAATTAATACAAACAGAGGTCTAATAAAATAAATCAAATTGATTGTAATAGAATTTCGAACTCGAACCTATAATAATGTTCAAATCTTAAATTCGTGCTTATACGTAATGAGTTGGGTGCATTCTATGAATATGTTAAATATTTTACTAAATAAATACAAACAACAGAGATTGAATCCAACAAATCAAATTGATGGGGATAGAATTTCGTACTCGAACCTATAATAATATTCAAATCTTAAATTCGTGCTTATACTCGTGAAAAAAAAAATTAAAAAAAAGTTTTTTGTTCTTCGATGGAGCTAGGCTGACTCTGCTCCAAACAAATTTAATTTAGAGACTTTTGTACAAATAGCCGGCCGAATCCACAGTTTTATTTTTTAAAATGATAAACATAAATTATACATTGATTATATATATATATATATATCGACTATTTTAATATGTGCTGTTGGCCGATTGGTCATGCAATTATATAGTTTAATTTTTCTTTAATTAATTTATGCTATTTCATCAATTATCTCTGATTCATTTTCTGTTTCTTAGTTACTTTCATATCTTCAAGTGCAAAGGTACGTTGTCAAATAGTTACAGAAGTTTCGAGCGTAATTCGAAATACAGAAGAAGCCCTTTGCTGTGGACAAATATAAAAAGGACATTTTTGTTAGTAGGCTGTATTTGTAAAATAATTCTGGAGAAGATAAAGTAATATATAAATAGAAATGTAAATAAAATAAAAGTTAATTCGAGTCCCCTGAATTCACAATGTTTCCTTAAGGAATTTAATCCCCTCCTAGTACCTAAGGTTATGAATTATTTCCTCCCAGGATAGAATGAATTACACACTGGTGTAGTGGTACTTCAAACCCCAGTGTTTCAGCGAACACAAAGTTTGATAGCAAATCATACTTACTGTTGCTTTCTTTTCAGTTAAAACAATGCAGAAGAAAGGAGGAGAACTCAGTGGAACATCTGAGAGAATGGACTTGTATTTATAGCCAATGTTGAGCTCAAAACTGAAGAGGTGCAACTCTTCAGAATGATTGTTTTTGTAACACGGCCATAACATAAATGTCATAATATAAATAACTATTTACTCAACAATAAACCTGGAATTCAAGAGGGAGGTTAATTTTCAGTTACAAAATCGAAAAACGAAAACCGGATAACTTAAAACGTTTAATATTTCATTGGAGTTAATATTAATATTCGTTGGATTTAATATTAATATTCTTTTATTAAAACGAATATTTAATAACATTTATGTTAATATTACTATTAACAAATAAATTTGGTCCAAAAAATTAATCAATCAATTGACCGAAGCCGAAACCGAAGCCGAGCGACGACGACGACGACACAAGGCTTGCCTTCTTCTCAACTCCTTAAGAGCTAGCAGAAGAGAAATTGAATATATACCATCAAAAACCTTTTCCTCTTCCAATACGGGACAATGTCCCTTGTCAAGGAGAGAAACTCAAATATTTCACTTTCCCTCCATTTTCTATTCACCCTCTTTTAAGCTATATTACTGCTTAAAAATCCAACAATTTTGTGTTTCGCTGTTGTGATTATTATGAAAAACGTGATAATGTTACAATACTACGACACATATGATATATGTGTGTTGTACCTTTTAGTTAGAAAGGAGTACAAGGTCACGGGAGTCCGGGGCGGAACTAGAGTGTCGGGAGCGGGTTCGGTTGAACCCATTGACTTTGGTTCGAATCCCGTATTTTTCTAAGAAAATTCATTGAATGTATATGAATTATTAATATAAAACTCAATAACTTAAAACGATTAGAATTCCGAACACAAATCAACCATCTCACATATCTTTTAGTGGCATTGTATAAATTACTCACGTGATAGGTAAGCTATATTAATAAAGGGATTTTTTGTACCTTCTGGGAATAAATTTTGTGTCTTAACTACAAAAAGTAAGTTATCTCACGGGCAATGACGCACCGTTTGATTCGATATACGGAAGTAGTGACGTCCGAAATCCGGATTTACACCGGAATGTTCCACTTTGAGGGGTACAATGCTCCCATAAGGGCGGCTTCATATTCAGGATTCGAAGTCGAAACTTCTGCTCGACAAGTAAAGAACATGTAACGACAACTTCAGATAAAGCATGTGATATTAGACATGACGAATAAAAGACATAACATGTGCTAACAATTCCAGATAAGTACATGAAAGAAGCCTAAGAGTCTAAATCTGTCAATTTCACATATAAGCCCGAGTATGTACTCGTCACCTCGCGTACACGGCTTTCACATGACACAAATAGTACAAACGACTCAAATCCTAAGGGGTAATTCCCCCCCCCCCCTCCACAAAGTTAGGCAAGATACTTGCCTCAAAGAAGCTAAACATTATACTCTAAAATGACCTTCTCGTATGAAACAATCTCCGGACTGCTAAAATCTAGCCAAAATAACTTAATATCATAAATAAAAATCATAGGGAAAAATTACGGATAATAAAACTTCGATCTTTAATGAAAACTAAGAAGTCAACCACATGCTCGCACCTCGGAACCCGACAAAACTCACAAAATTCGAACACCCAATCAGATACGAGTCCAATCATATATAAATTATCCAATTCCGGCATCAAATCGTCCTTCAAATCATCATATTACATTTTTGAAAGTTTTCACAAAAATTCTCATTTTCTCCAACTCAAATCACTAATTTAATGATAAAAACAAATATGGAATCACGGATAAAGAACACTTACCTCAATCCAAATCGTGAGGAGCTCCTCTAAAATCGCCCAAAATCGAGGTCTACAATTAAGATATGATAAAAATGGTCAAACTATCGATATATCATGATGTTGCCCAGGGGTTACGCATTTGCGGACCAAAAATGCACCTGCACTCTCGCTTTTGCGAGCCATCATCCGCACCTGCGATTTTCACTTACAAGACCAGACCTCGTGCCTGCACAAAAAGGGTTGCACATACGACACCTCAGAAGCGCCCAAACAATTCGCAGAAGCAGAATCCTGTGCATCTGTGATCACTAAGCCGCAGAAGCGACCATCGCACATACGCGCCTAAATCCGCAGAATCGAAGCTCCCGCTCAGGCCTCAACGTCGCAAAAGCGACACAAAATGCGCGGAAGCGGCCCCGCACTTGCGCTCCAAAATGCGCAAATGCGACGCCCCAGAACCAAACTTGCCCAAAAACATGGAAATCATCTGAAACTCGTCCGAAACATACCCAGGGCACCCGAGACTCCGTTCGAACATACCAACAAGTTTCACAACATAACACGGACCTGCTTGAGGTCTCAAATCACATCAAACAATATCAAAACTACGAATCACACCTCAAATCGAACTTAATAAACTTATGAACTTCGACTTCTACAACTCGCGCCGAATCATATCAAATCAATCCGGAATGACGTCAAATCTTGCATGCAAGACTTAAATAACATAACAGAACTATTCCAACTCTCGAAATCGAAATCTGAGCCAGATATGCACAAAGTCAACTCCCGGTAAAAATCTCTACCTTCCAAACCTTCAATTAACCAATTTTCGCCAAAATGCATCAAATCAACCTACAGACCTCCAAATTCAAATTCGTGCACACGCCTTAGTCCAAAATCACCATATGAAACTATTGGAATCATCAGAACACCATTCTAGAGTCGTCTTCATAAAAGTCAAACTCTGGCAAACTCTTTTCACTTAAACTTCTAAGACAAGAATTATTCTTCCAAATCAATCATGAATCATCCGAAAACCTAACTCAACTACACACGTAAGTCATAATACATGATACGAAGCTACACGAGACCTTAAGCCACCGAACGGGATGCCAATACTCAAAATGACCGGGCGGGTCGTTACATTCTCCCCCTCTTAAACAAACATTCGTCATCGAACGTGCCATAAAATGTTCCAAAGTCATCAAATCACTGAATGAGCTTACCATACATATACTTATGGGTGATCCCGCATTACCCCAATCCACAAAGGCCCCACAACACCATCGCAACTAAAAATTATTCCTTCCACCCACACTAATAAACCTTAGAACCAAATTTTTTCGCCATCCGATCATTTCCCAAAGACCCGATTCCCACATCAACACACGTTATCATCCTCAACCAGCTGCAACAACTCATGCCTACACCCACAATGTACAATCACACAATGTAACACATCACACATATGTCCATAACAACATCTCTAACCACCATAGCTTTCCATAAACAAGTCCACCACCAACAATTAACCTCATATCAGCTAGAATCCTGTTCCAAACCTTCACAACACTGACGACGATGCAAGAAGCATGAAGATCCCATGACCATTATCTCAAATCAACAAGTCACATCTAACGCCACCTAGGCGCACACCTTGAAAGCTAAAACACAATAATCACAATGCAAATATGACTGAATATGCAAAGAGAAAGCACGAAAGAACTATCAAACAAGCTCGACATGCACAACCCCTATCAGTACCATACTACTAATCACAAGGATCTTATCCTAATATAACTCCACCGCGGCACGTAGCCCGGTTCAAACATATCAAACCATATGAGAATGGGATGCTTTCACCCTCAACTCTGAATCACAAGTAGAATACACATCACACCAACCGAAAATCCACTAACTCAATTCCGTAAACTAAAATCACAACATGTACAGGACTTCCCATATCGGTAGAGCACCTAAGTCACAAATCGTAACCAAACCAACAAGAAATCACATCAAAACCTACTGTAATAAGTAATAGAAAGCTCAATCTAGTCTTATAACTCTCAATGGTGAACAAAACAAAATTATAGACACGGGATACCAATGTATAATCTCCCAACAGGGGTAAACACATAAGTAGAGTACAAAATCACGAAACTCACCCATTTACGAAGCAAGTTAGGAGGACTCACCCCGATAAGCAAAACTGAATCAAAATAAGAATGATGCTCATCTATAACAAATCTAAACCATACATGAAACAACATTATCTAGTGCATCTGCCTCAACCCTACCATAGAAAGCATATCAACGGGCATGACCTCCCCCTCTAGGGTGCCCTCTACCCGCATGTCCTCCATCCCTAGTTGGTTGTGCAAGTAGAGTAGCAACTGGAATGGAGCATGTATCCTGAGTAATCTGATGAAATCTGCCCCTCCCGAGTCTGGGACAATCTCTCATGATATGCCTAGTATCACCATACTCATAACAACCCCTCTGCATGCGTGGATGCTCGTATTGAGTCTGTGCCGGATAACTGGAATAACCGTTGTAGGAACCCCGTGCCGGTGGTGCACTAAAATATGACTGCCCCACATGAGTACCCTGACTATCTGAAGCACCATGAGTAGTCTAAAGTGCGGAATGGACTGGCCGACTTCCTGAGGCTCCGAAATAATGGGTCATAGTTGTAGAATAGAATCCACTAAACCGTCCAGAACCTCGAGACCTCTTGATCTACTTCTCCTCCTTATCCTCACCCTGAATACACTTTAACATCATGGCAATCTCCACCACCTGTTGAAATAGAGTATTAGTCTCCAACTCCCGAGCCATGCTGAATCTAAGATCATAACTGAGCCCCTCAATAAATCTGCGGACTCACTCTCTTATTGTGGGAACCAAAGTAGGTGCATGGCGGGATAATTCACTGAACCTAACGGCATACTCTGACACCGTCATGGTGCCATGACGCAATTGCTCAAACTTTATGTGTCACGCATCCCGGAGGGTATGGGGAACAAACTCCCTCAAGACCAAGTGGGTGGTGTTGCATCGGTTGGTCTAACCTCCTCATAAACCTTCCACCACTGATAGCTGCACCTGATAGCTGAAGTGTAGTGAAACAACTCCGATCACCTCCACAATACCCATGGTGTGGAGAATACGGTGACACTTCTCAAGAAATCCATGTGCATGGTAGTTGTGCCACTGAAAGTAGGTGAACTATACATTTTGAACCTCTCAAGCCTCTTTTGCTCCTCCTCTTATGCCCCTGGCCTGAGCGCAGGATGAACCAGAATAACAGGTTGTACCAGCACCATACCCGGAACCTGATCAATGTGAGCCCGTTGCTCTGGAGTATGGTCGATGAGAGTCTGAGCCCCTCCCCCAATTTTGTGAAGTAGCTAGTGCAACGAAGATCAATCCCGCATGAGCCAATGTACTAAACATGCTCAGGAACTGCATGCGCTAGTCTCCTGAAATCCGGGGGTAACAACAGACGCCTCCGGTGCCTGTCCCCTAACCGGAGCTACTGACTCCTTCTCAACTGCTGCTCTAGCAGGTGCTACAGCTGCGACACGTGCCCCTCCTCGACCTCTACCTTGGTCTGGCCTCTCGCGGCTCTAGCAGGGGGCGTAGGTCTGCCTAGCTGATCCGGTAGCGCGTGTCCTCACCATCTGTGAAAGAATAGATATACAAAGGTTCAAACTTCGAAATCAACAAATCCTCACGATAGGAATGAAAGAAGTGAAATTTTCCTAATAGTTATGTAGCCTCTCGAAGATAATTACAAACGTCTACGTACTGATCGGCAATATTCTACTAAACTTGCTCATGACTCATAGAACCAATGAACCTAAAGCTCCCTTACCAACTTGTCACGAACCAAAAATCCATCGTGGACGTCGTGATGACACCTAGTATCTAAGACTAGGTAAGCCGATTACTAACAATGATTAAGCCAATTTTAACAATGATAATTTGAAACAAAGTCTAATATGAATACCGAATCAAAAGCGGAATAAGCCTACGCGAAAATAATCATAACAACCTACAAAGATTTAGTAATACAGAGTCACGCACTCTAGCTGAATACATGGAATGATTTCGAAGATTGAAATACAATATTGTTCAAATGACAAGCTGGCAATACTATGTAAGGAAAGGACTCCAAGCAACTGCGACGACCAAGAATCTCTACCTTGAATCCTCGCGATCAACAACCTAACTCTGCCCAAGTCCAATATCTCCAATACCTGAGTGCGCATAAAAATGTACAGAAGTGTAGTATGAGTACACCACGGTCGATACTCAGTGAGTATCAAGACTAACCTCGGTGGAGTAGTGACGAGGTACAAGTCAAGACACGCACTAGACAAAATAACTTGTGCAGTATATAAGTATAAATCTAATAAAGGAAGACATGAATTAGTAAATGGCAACACGAATCGACGTATGGTATAAACAATAAAGCAATAAGAACACGGTGACAATACCATTGAAATCAAATAAGAATACAAATGACAACCAATTAATCAAGTCATTCTAACACAAATTTCGCAACGAAAATTTCTCGAGATACCTCATCTCATAGTCACAAGTCAGGGGTCTCAACCCCATCATCATATACTCACGACACTTTGTTCCCACATTTCAAATCACAACCGCATGGACAACTCACGTGCCAATATCTCAATCCACCCTGCATGATCACATGCTCACATTCACAAATTGCCCAGTATGGTCACAAGCTCACAATCACAATCCCCCTCTGCATGGTCACAGTCTCAATATCAACGTGAAAACAGATAATACAAGAATACATGGACATGATCAATAAATGTCAAGTTTCATACTCCTGAGTTAGTATAGGTTGCATGTTACGGTGTATGCTTGTGTGAGTGTACTATTGTAGCCCAAGTCAACAAGTAATATCAAAGGCATCGAGTAGCTCATCGAAGCAGTACACCAAATCACGAAATGTGTATGACATACACTAGGAAAAGCACGCCATCACCTGAAAATCACCAACACAATGTCCCCAAGCCATCACACATCATCCCTGACATTTGCTACCCTTATCTCTTAGATAGCCACCGTATCACTCCGCTCTGACAATATCATTAGCCACATGTATCACTCTGATATCCACCCGTATCACTCCATATAATAGCCACCCTTATCGCTCCGTCCGAACAATAACACAATAGTCGTCATTTTCACTCTGTACATTCAACAACAGCGAGATGCCACACTTATGCCCCACATAACAACAACGGTACAATGCCACCCTTATACTCCGTATAACAATAACCAAACAACACAACAATTCACAAACGCTAACATCATAACAACATGACATATCAACTATACTACAAGTGTCCATCGGCCACAACCTTTCCAGATCCAACAATATCAGTATTTTCACAGCAAGCTCACAGCTCAAACACAATGTGTATAGAATCTCAATTGCAACAAAATAAATGGAAACGTAACTCAACAAGGAACAACACCCATTTAAACACAACTTCAATAAAAGTAGATTAATGACTTTCGATAACCTCAATTCTAATTAATTGTTTAAGGATAAACTTGATAGTGAAAGTGTTTTCATGAAATGACGAACTTCAGATTCTAGTATATGAATTAGGCTAACAATGAAAGAGATGGCACGAACTAGTACTACGTCTAAATGCATGAGAATAATCTGACAACAAAAGAATATCATGTAACAACAATTTCAACTAAAAGTAACTCAACAACAACAAATATCACATAATGATAAAAGTGGTAACAACTTCAAATAAAACATATAAGAACAAAAGTAAAAAATGTGACATGGAACGACAGTTTCAAATAAAACATGTGATACAATCATAACTATGTTATTATTAGAATGGAAAGTGTGATGTGATGATATCTGACTCCCTAATTTTTGTGGTCCTGATTACAAAGAAAAGCTAAAAAAGAAGTCGTTGGTGTGATTTTATGAGTCAATCTCACAACAAAAACGTGATGAATATATTTAAGTCCAAAGTTTCTTCTTTTGTTTAGACTATGACCACAAGGAGAAAGGTGAAGGTTCAACAAAATGCCAATAAACATATAGTTTCGTGATGCTTTTCAGTTACACCAAAAAGCTAAGGTATGGGATTTAGGGGGGACCAAAGCATTAAAAAATTAATTTAGAAAATATTCGACAACAATAACATACCTAGTATAATTATATAAATGGGGAAAAAATAAAAAATAATCAGATTTATAACTGATAATTGAAAAATAGCCACAATTTCAAAATTAATCGAAATTTAGTAACTTTTTTATATAAAGATAAAATCTGAACAAAAACACCCTTAAAATTCAGAAATATTTCAGTATAACGTATGAGCTTTGAGCATAACATGCTGGCATTTCATAATGTGCTGAGGTACCAACACAATATGCGAAAACTTTATATGTAGGAGCTCCATAATTCAGCATGTTATGTGGAACTTTCCGTATGTTGGAGTTCCAAAATAAGATGCTGGAAATTTATACATATGAACTCCATAATCCTGCATATTATGCTGGTACTTTCTGTGTTTCGGCAAAATAATGGCCATTTCTCAATGACATTGCAAACGTTGGCTATTCTTTTGATTACCAGTCCGAAAACTGGTTAAGCCGTACTATTTTCACCAGAGGTTTAAGGAGAATAGTCTGTACGTAGACTTTACTCCTTGTCTTGTAAAGATAAAGAGACAGTTTTCGATAGATCATCGACATATTATGCTGGAACTTTCCGTGTGCTTGAGTTCCAATATAATATGCTGAAAATTTATACGCATGAGCTCCATAATCCCGCATATTATGTTGGTACTTTTCGCGTTTCAACAAAAGAATGACTATTTTTCAATAACTTTACAAACGCTGGTTATTTTTTTATTACCAGTCCGAAAACTAGCTAGCCCATGTTGTTTTCATTAAAGGGGATCTAAAGAGGATAGTGTGTATGTAGACTTTGCTTCCTGCCTTGTAAAGGTAGAGAGACAGTTTTCAATAGATCCTCGGCTCAAAAAAAACATAATTACAACATAGATGACAAAGAAATATGAAAAGAGAAGCAGTAGCAACAAAAGAAAAAAATATAATTGAAGCAAAAGAAACAATAAATAGTGATAGAAACCTAAAAATAAGAAATACGAGAATAAGACTCTTACTATAAATATGGAAAAGAAATTTAGAAAATGTTGCTCTTCGTAATTTACATTTTCTTTTGTTCCTAAATTTTCTACAGCAATATTATCATAATAGGTTCATTTCAGTAATATATTATAGACTCGGGGGTCGGGATATTGCAATTATATGGACTAAAGTAATTGAAGTGACTAATTAAAAGATTGATTTTGGTTATTTTCTGCAAGTGTTTACAGTAGTAAATTAAAAAAGAAAGGGTCCAAAATATTGGCAATAAACAAATTTTGCCAATAATCACATTTATATTCTTCAAAAATAAGGTCTGCGTACACACTACTCTCCCCTGATCCCACATGTGAGATTATACTGAATTTGTTGTTGTTGTTGTTGTTATAATAGTAATTTGCATGCCATATAATCAATATTTTTTACTTTAAAAACTAATTAATATTAAGTACAAACAAAAAAATTAATTAATTCTATATTTCGGATCAAGCTTTTATAGTAACCATGAAAAGAAAAGGGGGACGAAGAGAGTATTTTGTATCAAGTATTTTTAATAACCGTGACAAGATTCACCCCTAAGTAATTTTAATGCTTAACATTATGATGTTATTATATTCATTTTCATGATGACGTCATCAAATTGAGGTTATATAGATACACTCCTACGAGAATATTGATTTAACATGTCCCCTCATAAAATGAGATTTACGGAAAAAGACAAACTCATTGATTTAACATGTGTAATACGCGTGTTTTATACCTGATCAGTATATATATATATTTAGCTAGCGAATAAAATTATTTTTGATCGGTCGACCAAATCTATAACTTGCCCTTCTGTATTAATAAGGAATGTATCCTTTCGTTAAACGTAGAGTAGTATCTATTTGAACTTCTTAAAAACAAAAAGAAGAAGAAAAATAAATGTCTTTTTTAGCTAAATAATTAAAATTGATGTTAGAATGTGGCTTTATCACTTCACTAAGGTAACATTTTTTCAGGAAAGAAATAAAATTTTAAATCTTTTAAAACTCGTATCAGTTATGTAACAAGTATGTTTAAAGGGAAAATACCAGATATGTCCATTTATAAGTAGTTTATTACAAAAATTAGTCAATATATAAAATATTACTAATATTAGCCAAATATTACCAAAATTAGCTAATTAGCTATTTGTAGTAAAAAAAAGTCAAAATTCTCTTTCTTTTGAGTGGATGTTATTAAAATAGATTGGGTACATCTTAAGGAGCTTGAATCTCAATTTTGAGATGATTTGTTAGAGTTTTGAAGTGGTCTGAATTGAAAATTTGAAATAGAAGATGAACATGAAAAAAGTAATAGGTGTATCACATATATATCATATTTGTATCAAAAGTGTATCACATGTATATCCATGTATACCTGCGTGTGAGATACATGCATGATACATGTTTGATACATGTGTCGCAACAGAATTTTTTAAACTCAATTTTAACTGCGAAAATCAGTCCAAATCACCTTTGTCACGACCCAATTTTCCTTCTGTAAGACGTCGTGATGACACCTAATCTCTACGACTAGGTAAGCCTAACAATTTGCGGAACGGAAATCAAAGTAAAATTTACAACTAAACTACAACAGAATAATAGGATAACTGATAAGATGTCGCTCGACATGTACAAAACCCAACACTCGAGCATACACAGTATGTTTCCCAAAACCCGATAATCATAAGTCACAAGCTACAGAAAAAAGACTAGTATCTTTATACACCAGAGTCTAAGAAAAATACGGGAAGGTAAACGACATAGGAGGAATAGAGGGCTATTCTGAGGTCCGCAGACGCGGAAGATGTACCTTGAAGTCTCTATACGGCAGCAAGCACTCTAAGCTAATAGCGGGGCTGATAAGAAGCACCTGAATCTGAACACAAAACATGTGCAGAAGAGTAGCATGGGTACACCACATCAGTACCTAGTAAGTGCCAAGTCTAACCTCGGTAGAGTATTGACGAGGTCAGGTTCGAACCCTACTGGGATGTAATAATAACACAGATGATATAATAAAATGAAGTAAAACGGAGAATTTAACAGAAAGAATTCACAGAGAAATAACAACACAGCACACTGAGATAACAGTAGGGGCGCTCCCGAGATATTGTCTCGTAGTCCCAAAAGTAAATATGCGAGGAGATCTCCCGAGGTACCGCCTCGTAGTCTAAAGTAAATGTATAGGGGGATCTCCCGAGGTACCGCCTCGTAGTCCCAAAAGTAAATATGCAGGGGATCTCCCGAGGTACCACCTCGTAGTCCCAAAACTAAACACACAGCTCAAATCTGTGAAGGAAAGAAATTAACAACAAGAATTCTACAGCTAAGGTTGATACAATTCAAGTAAAAGCAGGGATTCAACTAAACATGTTGCACAAAATTCAACTAACCATTTAAGAAACGTAGACATGAGAAACTAGGCTAAACAGGATAACTACACATGCTAGTATAACTTAATTAAGGTGTAACAGATTATTACTCAGTAATAAATCGGATTTTACGATAATTAGCCCGTGTACGCACTCGTCACCTCGCGTACATGGCACTCACATATCACAGAAGTATCACAATAATACCAAGTCTTAAGGGAATTTCTCCCACACAAAGTTAGGCAAACCACTTACCTCGAACCATGATCAAT
Source organism: Nicotiana paniculata (assembly GCA_005239505.1). Classification (NCBI taxonomy): domain Eukaryota; kingdom Viridiplantae; phylum Streptophyta; class Magnoliopsida; order Solanales; family Solanaceae; genus Nicotiana; species Nicotiana paniculata. The sequence goes on along the minus strand of ML350486.1, from coordinate 55,755 downwards.
CAATTAATAAGAATGCCCTTTCCTCGATTATCCAACACCAAATAGCCCAAATCTAGCTAAAAATAATTACATATCATAAATACAACTATAATAGACTAATCTAATTAATGAAATCAAGACCTTAACAAGAATTTTGAAAATCGCCCCATAAAGTCGACCCGGGCCCATGTCTCGGAATCGGCTAAAAGTCACAAAATACGAACACCCATTCACTCACGAGTTCACTCGTACCAAAATTACTCAAATCTGATATCAAAATCTCAATCAAAAGCCAAAAATTTGGTTGAAGAACCTTTTCCATTTTTTCCAATTTTCTCAACCAAAATTCGAAATTAAAGGATGGAATTAATGATAGATTAGTGGGATATAACCAAAAACAAGTGAAGAATCATTACCCAATCGATGCCTCTGAAAATTCCTCAAAATTTTGTCCAAACTGAGCTCTCTATTTCAAGTTATGTCAAAAATAGTTAAACCCTCGATTTGAAATGTTATATTCTGCCCAGGTGCTCACATTACACGATCGCGGAACATCTCACGCGATCGCGTAGAACAAAATTCCAACCGTTAAAAAAATTCAACGCGAATGCAGATATCTATTCGCTAACACGTACCACTGCCAAGCTGACCTACGCAATCGCGTAACACTCCACGTGACCGCATAGAGTAAATCCTCCCACTGACCAGGTCCTCTCTTCTTCACTGTAAACGCGGAAAGGGCTATGTGTTCGCGTATCAATGGCCATGCAAACTTCGTGATCGCGTACGAGCTCTTGCGATCACATAGAACAAAAAGGTGACTGCCTAATTCAAGGCTTGGCAATCACGTCTCCTCCTGCGCGAGCGTATAAGAGGAAACCATTAACTGAAGACACCAGAAATTTCTGAAATCGTCCAAAACTAGTTCGTTAACCACTCAGAATCCACTCGAGGCTCCCGAGACCTCAACCAAACATACCAACAAGTCCTAAAATATCATACGAACTTAGTCGAGCTATCAAATCACATCAAACAATGCTAAAACATGAATCATCCTCCAATTCAAACTTAAATGAACTTTGAAACTTCAAACTTCTACAACCGATGCCGAAACCTATCAATTCACGTCCAATTGACCCTAAATTTTGCACACAAGTCATAATTAACATTACAGACCTACTCCAACTCCCGAATCGAAATCCGACCTCGATATCAAAAAGTCCACTCATTGTCAAACTTCCCAAAAATTCAATTTTCTCCGTTTCAGGTCTAATTCAGCTACAGACCTCCAAAACACAATTCGGACATGCTATTACGTCAAAAATCACCCAACAAAGCTAACTGAACTGACGAAACTCCATTTTGGATTCGTCTTCACACAATTCCAACTATGATCAAAATCCTAGAACTCAAACTTCCATTTTAGGGACTAAGTGTCCCAAATCACTCTGAAACCACAAATAAAACTCCCCGACAAGTCACATACAGAAAAAGATATGGGAAAAACAGTAAATAGGGGATCAAGGCTGATACTCTCAAGACAATCCTCCCCCTCTTAAGACAATCGTTCGTTCTCAAACGAGTATAGAGACATACCTGAAGTGATGAAAATATGAGGATAACGGCTGCGCATATCATGCTCGATCTCCCAAGTCGCCTCCTCGACCGGCTAACCCCTCTACGGAACCTTAACTAAAGCAATGTTCTTTGACCTCAACTTTCAAACCTGCCTGTCCAAAATAGCCACCAGGTCCTCAACATAAGATAAATCCTTGTCCAACTGGACTAAGCTGAAATCCAACACAAAAGACGGATTGCCGTGATACTTCCGAAGCATAGAAACATGAAATACCGGATGGACTCCTGCCAGGCTGGGAGGCAAGGCAAGCTCATAAGAAACTTCCCCAACACGTAGCTACACCTCGAACGGGACAATAAACCTTAGCCTCAACTTGTCATTTTTCCCAAACCTCATAACACCCTTCATGGATGACACTCGGAGCAGGACCCACTCTCCAACCATGAATGCAACATCGCGAACCTTCCGATCCGCATAACTCTTCTGTCTGGACTGCGCTGTGCGAAGTCAATTCTGAAATCCTTGTCCAACTGGACTAAGCTGAAATCCAACACAAAAGACGGATCGCCGTGATACTTCCGAAGCATATAAACATGAAATACCGGATGGACTCCTGCCAGGCTGGGAGGCAAGGCAAGCTCATAAGAAACTTTCCCAACACGTAGCTACACCTCAAACGGGACAATAAACCTTAGCTTCAGCTTGTCATTCTTCCCAAACCTCATAACACCCTTCATGGATGACACTCGGAGCAGGACCCACTCTCCAACCATGAATGCAACATCGCGAACCTTCCGATCCGCAAACTCTTCTGTCTGGATTGCGCTGTGCGAAGTCGATTCTGAATCACTTTAACCTTCTCCAAAGTGTCCTGAAACAAGTCTGTACCCAATAGCCTAGCCTCGCTCGGCTCAAACCAACCCGCTGGAGATCGACACCTCCTACCATACAGAGCCTAATAAGGTGCCATCCGAATGCTCGACTGATAACTGTTGTTACATGTAAACTCTGCAAGTGGCAAGAACTGATCCCAAGAACCTCAAAACACCATCACACATGCACGAAGCATATCCTCTAGTATCTGAATAGTATGCTCAGACTGTCCGTCCGTCTGAGGGTGAAATATTGTGCTCAACTCAACCCGGGTACCTAATTCATGTTGTACGGCCTTCCAGAATCGTGATGGAAACTGCATACCTCGGTCAAAGATGATACATACCGGCACGCCATGAAGAATGACAATCTCGCAGATATAAAATCGAGCCAGCTGCTCGGAAGAATAAGTATTCATCACAGGATGAAATGAGCTGACTTGGTTAGCTTATCCACAATCACCCAAACTGAATCAAACTTCTTCTGAGTCCGTGGAAGCCCAACAACGACATCCATAGTGATCCGCTCCCATTTCCACTCCGGAATCTCTAACTTCTGGAGCAACCCACCTGGCCGTTGATGCTCATACTTCACCTGCTGTCAATTTAGGCACCGAGCTACATATTCCACTATGTTCTTCTTCATTCTCCTCCAAAAATAATGCTACCTCCAGTCCTGATACATCTTTAAAGCACCCGAATGAATGGAGTACCGCGAACTGTGAGCCTCTTGGAGAATCAACTCACGCAAGCCATCTACATTGGGCACACATAGCTTGCCCTGCATCCTCAATGCACCATCATATCCAATAGTGACCTCCTTAGAATCACCGTGCTGACCAGTGTCCTTAAGGACAAGCAAGTGGGGGTCATCATACTGACGTTCCCTGATACGATCATAAAGAGAAGACTGAGAGACCACACAAGCGAACACTCGACTCGGCTCAGAAATATCCAATCTCACAAACTGGTTGGCTAATGCCTGAACATCCAATGCCAATGGCCTCTCTGCTGCTGGTAGATATGCTAAGTACCCAAAACTCTTTACCCAGCGAGTCAAGGCATCAACCACCACATTGACTTTTCTGGGATGATATAGAATAGTAATATCATAATCATTAAGCAGCTCCAACCACCTCCGCTGATGCAAGTTATGATCCTTCCGTTTGAACAGATGTTGCAAACTTCGGTGATCGGTGTAGATCTCACAAGGGACACCGTACAGATAGTGCTGCCAAATCTTCAAGTCATGAAAAATGGCTGCTAACTTAAGGTCGTGGACATGATAGTTCTTTTCATGCTCCTTCAGCTAGGGGTTAGCATAAAATCCGAAAAATAGAATTTCGAACCGGGCCGAATTAATTCGGTATTTCGATTTCGATTTTTTCGGTATTACATTTTCGGTATTTCGGCATTACGGTACGGTCCTCAGTATTAGGATCTTGAAATTTCAGTATACCAAAATACCGAATTACCGAATTTTTACAGACTTTTTATTTTTTTAAGTTGGACCTATAGTTGGCTGCTATACTGCCCAACTCCCCAGCCCAACACTTTCTAATCTAATTCCCAACCCACTGCCCACTCTAGTGCCCCAGCTCAAGCCCACTCTCTATTATTTGTCTTTCATTTAATTAGGGTCTAAAGATTAGGCTGTCAGAAATCAGAACTTACTCCTCAGAAAGTCAATTAGGGCGATAGTTTCAAAAATACCGGGTAAACGAAGACCAAAATTCAAAGAGATTGGTTGCTGTTTTCGAAGCTTGATGTGACTTCAAATAGATCGGCTGCTGTGAATTCAAAGAATCAAAATTCAAAGGTATATTTCTAGTTTCTTCCATAATTTACTTGAAAGCTTTCTCCTTTTTAAGGTTTTATTAAGAAATTGATTTCTCTTTTGTGCAAGAACCGCTAAAGATTAACTCTTTTTTTAAAACCTATTTACTAGTTTTTATTTGTTTTACCTTGAAAGATAACAAGGATATGTATTACTGGGCGAAAAAGAGAGGGAATGGAGAAGCAACTGTTACCATCTTCTCCACGCTCCGATTAATATTCAGTAATTTAGTTATATGCTTTTGCTCTATTTTAGCATAGGTATTCAACCACTCAATTTTATGTACCTTATGCTATTTGTCTTTCATGGTTGAGTAATATGATCCTATACTTTTAACTGTGCATCTTTTCAGAGGCAAAAGGTCGAACAAGAATCTGGGAACATGGTGTTTGGTAGTTTTCCTCTTCCCTCTGTTTTGGCTTGATGTTGCTTATTCTGTTCAATTGTGTAGACCTGCTTATTTTGTTGCTTATTTTTAATTGGATAACATTTTGGCTTGAAAATACAGTGTTCTTTCTATGGTTGAATCCATACAAATAAATTATTTACCTTATTTTTATAGATGGCAGATGAAAGTAGAGTAAATGACGCCGACTCAAGTGAAAGTTTACGTATTACTGAAGATAGAAACACCAACACCATTGATACTCAAGATTCTAAGAAAAGAAAAGCCATGCAACCTAAATCCAACGTTTGGAATTATTTTGATAAATTTGAGGTAAATGGTGTTGGTAAAGTAAGGTGTAGATATTATAACCAACCTTTTGCTGCTAATTCATCTAGGAATGGAACAACATGATTGAAAAATTATTTGACTAGATGCAAAGAATACCCACCTAATATTGATAAAGATAATAGTCAAACAAATATAAATTTTCAATCTTGCTAAAATGATGGAGGATCACTTTGGAAATTTGATCAAGAAGTGGTTAGGAGAGACTTAATTGAGATGATAGTTATTGATGAACTACCATTTAACTTTGTAGAAAATGAAGGCTTTATGAAGTTTATGAGAAAAACTCAACCACTATTTTGTTTTCCTTCTCATAGAACAATAACAAGGGATTGTTATGAAGTTTACGGTGAATCGAAGCAAAATCTAAGAAGGTCTTTTAGGGAAGCACAACCAAAAATTTGCCTCACAACAGACACATGGACTTCATTATAAAGAATAAATTATATCTGTTTGACAACCCACTTCATTGATAGGGATTGAAAGTTGCATAAAAGAATACTAAATTTTTTCCCTATCACTAGTCATAAGGGTGAAGAGATGGCTAAAGTTATTTCAAATTATTTGCTTGAATGGAAATTAGACAAGGTATTCACTATTACCGTGAATAATGCTTCTTCTAATGATGTCAGAGTCAAAGAATTGTCTAAGTTGGTGGTGGTGGAAAACACATGATCCTAGATTTCCTCTTCTTTCGGAGTTGGCTCGTGATGTGTTGGCCATTCCAATTTCTATTGTGGCGTCAGTATGTGCGTTTAGCACCGGTAGCCGTATTCTTGATTCATTTAGGAGTTCATTGACTCCTAAATGTGTGCAAGCTCTTGTTTGTGTTCAAGATTGGCTTAGAGAAGAGAAGAATCCTATTAGTGTTGAAGAAGACTTGAAGTATCTTGAGGAATTTGAGCTTGGTAAACTTTAATATTTTGTGTATATTTTAGTTCAAAATAATATATCATACTTGTTTATTTGTATGACATATTTGGTCGAATTATCTTTATATATGGAAAAAAATGGAAGCACTACTACCATTGTTTGAACTTTGATGTATAGTTGCAACTTGCAACATGAGTGGTAAGTTTAATACTCTCTTTGTTTGGTGATATACTTTTGTAGTTTTGTTTTAGTATCATCAAATAATATTCTAACATATGATTTATATTTTTTTAGGTTTAAGTGCAATCATGCCCCGTGCTCCTAAAGTACGCTCTCATAGTTGGGAAAACTTTGAGGTGAAAGAAGATAACAGAGAAGTTCACAAAGTATAGTGCAAGCATTGTGGTCGAGTCTATAATGTTCATCCAAAGGGGGATGGCACATGTTGTTTAAGGAAGCATATTAGTCATTGTATTGAGCGTCTTCCTGAAATTCGTATTTAAGAATTAGAGTCTGCTGCTACTGTTAATTCTGCTACTTGTTAGAGTCTGTTGCTACTGTTAATTATGTTGTTTTTGTTGCACTGTTGCTGCTATTAGAACACTCATTCTGCTACTGTTAATTCTGCTGCTACTGTTAATTCTCCTATTGCACTGTGTTTAATTCGGTTGTCCATTCAGAGAAAAAATTTGCAGCCTGTTAATGCTGCTACAGTGCTACTGTCACATGTTTGTTTTATAGTGGATTAAGTCATTAAGCCACAAGAATGTTAGTTGGCTCCAAATGCCATTATGCCAACATGTAGTGAAATGGCTGTTCAATTTCATGTCTATTTGCTTCTTTCTACTTACTTCTTTCTAACGAAATGGTTGTTGAATTTCATTGTTTAGTTGTTCAATTTCATTGTATTTATATTTCTTGGCTGAGCAGTTAGACATCAGGGCATTGAACATAAGAGAATTGTCACTCTTTAGTGTTGCTTATTTAGCGAATTTTAAACCGACATCGTACCGAACCAAAATAATAAATACCAAACCATATCGAAATACTTTGGTACGGTATTTGGTATACACAATTGATAAACCGAATACCGAACAGACGGTACGAATACCGAACCGAAATACTGAATGCCCACCCCTACCTTCAGCAGTTTGAACGTGTAGGCAATCACCCTACGATCCAACATCAACACTGCGCCGAGGCTAACCCGCGACGCATCACAATATACAACATAAGACCCCGAACCAGAAGGCAATGCCAATACTGGGTTGTAGTTAAAGTTGTCATGAGCATTTGAAAGCTCTACTCACACTCCTCTGTCCACCTGAACGGAGCACCTTTCCGGGTCAGCCTGGTCATAGGTGCTGCAATAGATGAGAAACCCTCTACAAATCAATGATAATACCCCGCCAAACCAAGAAAACTCCATATCTCCGTTTGAGGACGGTCTGGGCAACTCTGCACTTCTTCCACCTTCTTTGAATCCACCTCGATCCCATCACTCGACACTACATGACCCAAGAATGCCACTCAGTCTAGCAAAACTCACACTTGGAAAAATTCGCATATAACTTCTTTCTCTCAGGTCTGAAGCACAGTCTTCAGGTGCTGCTCATGTTCCTCCCAAGTCTGGGAGTACACCAAAATGTCGTCAATAGACATAATGACAAATGATTCAAGATAGGGTCGGAACACACTGTGCATCAAGTGCATAAATGTTGTTGGGGCGTTGATCAGCCCAAATGACATCACAAGAAACTCGTAGTGACCATACCGAGTTTTGAAAGCAGTCTTCGGGATATTTGGCTCCCGAATCTTCAACTGAAGTAGCCTGAAAGTAAGTCAATATTGGAAAACACTGGAACCCTGTAACTGGTCAAATAGTTCATCAATACGAGGCAATGAATACATGTTCATCACTGTGACTTTGTTCAACTGGCGATAATCAATGCACATACGCATATAACCATCCTTTTTCTTCACAAATAAGATCGGAGCACCCCAAGTTGACACACTGGGCCGAATGAAGCCCTTATCAAGCAACTCTTGTAACTTCTCTTTCAATTCCTTCAACGTAGGAATATCCATACGATATGTAGGAATGGATATGGGCTGAGTTCCCAACAACAAATCGATGCCAAAGTCAATATCTCTATTGGGCAGCATGCCCGAAAGATCAGCTGGAAATACATCTGGAAAGTCCCTCACTGCTGGAAATGACTCAACGGTAGGGGTATCCATACTAAAATCTCTCACATAATCTAGATACGCGTCACACCTCTTCTCAACCATTCGTTGAACTTTAAGAAATGAAATAACTTTGCTGGGAGTATACTCTAAGGTACCTCTCCACTCTAATCGTGATAATCCTGGCATGGCCAGTGTCACGGTCTTGGAGTGATAATCAAGAATAGCATAATGAGGCAACAACCAGTCCATGCCCAAAATAATATCAAAATCTACCATATTGAGCAATAATAAATCGGATCTGGTCTCAAAACCACTAAGAACCACCAAACACATGATACACACGGTCCACAACAATAGAATCTCCCACAGGTGTATACACATAAATATGAGGACTCAAAGAATCCCGGGCTACGCCCAAATATGAAGCAAAATAAGAGTACACATAGGAATAAATGGAGCCTGGATCAAATAAAACCGACACATCTCTATGATAGACCAGAACAATACCTGTAATGATAGAGTCGGAGGCAACTGCCTTTGTAAGAGCGGGAAAAGCACAATATCTGGCCTGAAACCCCCTCCCCCATGGCGACCTCGACCTCCCCGACCTCCCCCTCGAGATGGCTGAGCAAGTGGGGCAGTAGCTGGTGCTGTAATCATAGCCTTAGGACCCGGTGGAGCACGCGATGCCTGAGAAGTCTATGGAGGTGAACCCCTCCTAAGTCTGGGGTAATCCATCACCATATGGCGAGTGACGCCACACTCAAAACAAGCTCTCGGAGGGCGTGGCTGCTGTGATTGGCTCGGGCCAGGTCAGCTGGTCTGACCGCTAAAAGCACCCCGTGCAGGAGGTGCACTAGATACTGGTGGTGCATAATAAGGCTCTTTGGGCCTAGAAGGGGCCGGAATACCACTGGCGGCTGGAAGTGCTGAATGAACGGGGCGACTCACATAGCCCCTACCATGACGAACTACAGTTGGGGCACGAGTACCACTATAAGTGCTAGACTCTCGAGAGCTCTTGGCTTCCCTCTCCTCTCTCTCCCGAGCAAGCATACCCTCTAATCTCATAGCAAAACTCATAACCTGCTAGTAAGAAATATCCACCTCTAAATCCCGGGCCACGCTAAGCCTGATACCGAGGTGGAGTCCCTCAATAAACTGACGAACCCTCTCTCGAACTGTGGCAATCACGGTTGGTACATGTAGGGCCTAATCATTGAAGCGAACTGCATATTCTGACACAGTCATAGTACCCTGGCGCAACTACTCAGACTCCACGCGCCATGAGTCTCTGCGACTCTGAGGAATGTACTTCCTCAAGAACGTTTCCAAGAACTGAGTCCATGTAAGTGAAGTTGCCTCAGCCGGACTACCCAACTCATAAGCACCCCACCACTGATAGGCTGCTCTTCTAAGCTGGAACGTAGTAAAAGAAACCCCACTCGACTCAGCTACACCCATAGTACAGAGAATATGGTGACACTTCTCCAGAAAACCCTAGGCATCATCTGTCGCCGATCCACTGAAGGTAGGGGGTGGTACTTCTTGTGCCTCTCGAGCTTGAGCTGATCCTCCTCAAAAGCTGCTACCCTACCCTCAGGCTGAACTGGAGCTACTGGCTGCATCAGTATGATCTCTAAAACTTGGTTGACTTGAACCTGCTGCACTGGTGTACGGGCGGCGGGAGTCTGTGATCCTCCCTCGGCCTGAGATGTGGCAGGAGAAAGTGGAATCAATCCATCCTACACTAAGGTACTGAACAAGCTCAAAAACTGGACTAGAGTGTCTTCAAGGGCTGGTGCAGCAACAGGCACCTCAGGTGCCTGCTCTCCAGCTGAATACAGGGGGTCCTCTGTAGCAGCTCGTGCGGGTGATCTGGTTGTACCGTGTGGACGTCCTCGGTCTCTACCACGACCTCGGCCTCTCGCGGCTCTAGAAAGGGGCACAAGTGCCTGGTCATCAGATCTGCATGTACGGTTCCTCACCATCTGTGAGAGAATAGTATACAAAAGTTTAGAATTTTGAAATCAACAGTTTTCGCACGACAAGGAATCAAAGAAGTGTAATTTTCCTAACAGTTCCATATCCCCTCGAAGATAAGTACATATATCTTCGTACCGATCCGTGAGACTCTAATAAATTGTCTTGTGACGCACGAAACCTATGAACCTAGGGTTTTGATACTAACTTGTCAGGACCCAATTTTCCCTCTGTAATTCACAAGCTACAGAAGAAAGACTAGTATCTCTATATACCAGTGTCTAAGAAATATACGGGAAGGTAAATGACATAGGACGAATAGATGGGACTCCGAGGTATGCGGACGCGGCAGATGTACCTTGAAGTCTCCGTACAACTGCAAGCACTCTCAGCTAATAGGGGGCTGATGAGAAGAACCTGGATCTGCACACAAAAAATATGCATAAGAGTAGACTAATTTAAGAGTAGACAAAAAATACAAATGCCCTTTCCTCGATTATCCGACTCCGAATGGACCGAATCTAGCCAAAAATAATTACATACCATAAATACAACTATAATAGACTAATCTAATTAATGAAATCAATACTTTAACAAGAATTTCAAAAATTGCCCCAAAAAGTCTACCTTGGCCCATGTCTCGAAATTGGGTAAAAGTCATAAAATACGAACGCCCATTCACTCACGAGTTCACTCGTACCAAAATTACTCAAATTCGATGTCAAAATCTCAATCAAAACCCAAAAATTTTGGTTGAAGAACTTTTCTATTTTTTCCAATTTTCTCAACCCAAATTCGAAATTAAAGAATGGAATTAATGATAGATTAGTGGGATATAACCAAAAACAAGTGAAGAATCATTACTCAATTGATGCCTCTGAAAATCCATCAAAACTTTCGTCCAAATCCGAGCTCTCTATCTCAAGTTATGTTAAAAATGGCTAAACCCTCTATTTGAAATGTTATATTCTGCCCAGGTGCTCACATTACGTGATCGTGGAACATCTCACGTGATCGTGTAGAACAAAATTCCAACCTTTTAAAAAAACATCAACGCGAATGCTGATGTCTGTTCCTTAACTCGTACCACTGTCAAGCTGACCTACGCGATCGCGTAACACTCCACGCGACCGCATAGAGTAAATCCTCCCACTGACCAGGTCCTCTCTTCTTAACTGCGAACGCGAAAATGGCTATGTGTTCGTGTATCAACAGCCACGCAAACTTCGCAATCGCATACGAGCTCCTGTGATCGCATATAAAAAAAAAGGTGACTGCCTAATTCAAGGCTTGGTGATCGCGTCTCCTCTTACACGACCGCATAAGAGGTAACCAGTAATTGAAGACACCAGAAATTTCTGAAATCTTTCAAATCCAAAACTAGTTCGTTAACCACCCGGAATCCACCCGAGGTCCCCGGAACTTCAACCAAACATATCAACAAATCTTAAAATATTATACAAACTTAGCCCTCAAATCACATCAAACAACGTTAAAAACACGAATCACCCTCCAATTCAAACTTAAATGAACTTTGAAACTTCAAACTTCTACAACCGATGTTGAAACCTATCAAATCACATCCGAATGACCCTAAATTTTGCACACAAGTCATAATTAACATTACAGACCTACACCAACTTCCGGAATCGGAATCCGACTCCGATATCAAAAAGTTCACTCCCGATCAAACTTTCCAAAAATTCAGTTTCTGCCATTTCAAGCCTAATTCAGCTACAGACCTTCAAAATACAATTCAGACACGCTCCTAAGTCCAAAATCACCCAACGAAATCGACTAAACTCCATTGTGGAGCCGTCTTCACACAGTTCCAACTACGGTCAAAATCCTAGAACTCAAACTTCCGTTTTAGGGACTAAGTGTCCCAAATCACTCCGAAACCACAAAACAAGACCCCTGGCACGTCACATAAGCATAAAAAGATACAGAAAAAGTGTTAAATAGGGATCAGGGCTTATACTCTCAAAACAATCGGCCGGGCCGTTACAACCTCCAATCTTTCTCAAATTGTATATTGACTCATCTCTATGTTTTCAATGAATCTCGACCATATCCATTCAAAAAAGTCTCCTTTTCTCAGAATTTTGGAATCATGGATATATATATATATTCACCTTATTTGCTACCTCATCCATGAAATTTCCTTTTCATCTTGCATCTAATGTTGTTAATCATGCTTAAAAAATGGAAAGAGATCTTTGCGTGTGATTCTTGGAGAGAAAGAACCTAATTTCTTTAGGTTTTCAATTTTTATATGTGTTTGGTTAATCTATATATTATTGTAAAAGCACGAATATTGGAACGGTAGATATTGAACGACAAAAATATCCTTGAAATATTGACATACTTTTATACACTTCGAAATTGAATTATTTCTTCAAAAAAACAATAGAATATGGGATAAAATTGTAATATTTAGTTCCTAAAATATAGGAGTTTGAAACAAACTAATACTAGAAATTTTTAGAACCATAAAATAACGTGAATCAAGTATTAGTACCTAAAATATAGGAGTTTGAAACAAACTAATACTAGAAATTTTTAGAACCATAAAATAACGTGAATCAAGTATTAGTACCTAAAATATAGGAGTTTGTTACCAACTAATATTAGAATTCTTAAATTGGAAAGGTAAAAAAAAGAAAAATTTCTTAGGCCATATACAACATAATGTATAATTTCAATGTCATTCTAACTTCTTGTTTAAATGCATGAATGAACACCTAAAAGAAACAAAAAAATTAGAGTAAATTTTAAACGTATAGAACATATAATTAGCAGCATGTCTTGTTTCGACTTCAAAGTAGGTATTCTTTAATTAGAATTCTATTGTCTATTGTTTATACCAATATAGACTTCATATACCTTAAGGCTAAAGGTAATCATAACTTCACATAAAATAGTAAATAATATAAACAATACTGCATTCTTTAAGTTATTTTACAACTTTAATCACGTAACTTTGCGATTTCAATATATTTAGTTTCAATTTGTCCTCTCATATTATGTCAAAACATTATTCATGACTTGAGTTTGTATAGTATATATTTATTTATTTATTTTAAAGAATTAATTTCGTATTGTGTACATATTTAATAGTATATGCAATTAAAAGCTTATTATTGTTAATATTCATTTCTCGTGCAATGCATGAAGATAGAGACTAGTTTTGATAAATGTATATTTAATATTTAGAGATTGATAAGTTATGATTTTTTTGGAACATTTGTGTAAGATTTCATGTTCTAAACTTTTCCTTTTTGTAAGATGGTGGGCTCATATGTGAGGGAAATGATATCATAACAAGTTTTTCTTTTAATTATATGGTATTTAAAATCTTCTAGTTGAATTAATTCAGCACTTCATAGGACCCACGTAACAGGAAGACGCTTCTTATAAGAATTTATTTATTCCCGAAAATGCCATGATAAGTTAATATCAAATTTTTGCCTACTGGGAAAAAAAAAAATGACACTGTATAGTCGATGTAAAAATAATAGTCAAAAAATATATAAAATTTAAATATTTTTTGTATATATACATTTTGTATGTTATATATAAAAATTATACGAACTTTATACATTTTTCGGCTACTAAATATAAATAATTTATGGCGCGGACTAAAAGTGATAATATCCCAAAACAAAAACCATTCTTTTTGCCCCACTTCCCACAATAAGAAAAATTAATAAATAGCGGGCCATCCAACCACTTAAATTTATAACAGCCGATGGATGTATAATATATAATAAATTCATATATAATATATATATATAATTGTGTATAATATCTATATACCGGCTAAAAAATAAATAATAAATATAATTGGCTACTTGTATAAAGATATCTTCCAATAATCCATCTATACATACAATCTTAGAACAGAAAGATCTTAAGGAAATGTTTGCCCCACCATTTACGTAAAAATTACGCGGGGCACCCTATATGGTCGCCCCCATTTAACATATACCCGCTTTTTTTAAAACTTTTAACTTGTACCCACTTTTTAAATAACTTCAGCTCCATTTCCCTCGCTGAGCTGAAGTTCACCAGTTAAGCTGAAGTTCGCCAGTTATAAAGACAAAACTTTAGCATACGGGGCTGAAGTTCCCCAGTTACAAAGACAAAACTTCAGTAGAGCTGAAGTTTTTCAGTTATAAACTTCAGCTTTAGAGCTGAAGTTCCCAAGTTATAAAGACAATTACAAAGACAAAACTTCAGCTCTAGAGCTGAAGTTTTGTCTTTGTAATTGTCTTTGTAAACTGGGGAACTTCAGCCCAGTATGCTGAAGTTTTTGTCTTTATAACTGCGTATGCTGAAGTTCCCCAGTTACAAAGACAAAACTTCAGCTTTAGGGCTGAAGTTCCCCGGTGTAACTGGGGGAACTTCAGCCCCGTATGCTGAAGTTTTATTTTTATAACTGGAGAACTTCAGCCCCGTATGCTGAAGTTCCCCAGTTACAAGACAACAACTTCAGCTCTAGATCTGAAGTTCGCAAGCTACTTCAGGCCCGTCTACTAAAATGCTGAAGTTTTGCGTGATTGCCTTTGTTACTTCAGCCCCGCATGCTGAAGTTATGCGCAAAAGCGGGTACGAATGCAATTTTTTTTTACAAAGCGGGTATAAGTTAAAACGTGACACAAAAAGTGAGTACGAATACAAAATTTCATTACAAAAAATATGCACGCGTTTACACATTGAACTAAAATTGGAGAAGAAAAGTAGTTGGAAAAAAAGAAAAGAAAGAAAAGAAACCAATAGAAAAAGTACAAACACTTCAAAATATAGCCAAAAAATTCAACACTAAATCAACATGCTATTGAATACATAATCACATGCCAAAAATGTTAAATATCATAGCCATAAGGAATTAGATTCCCATAAAAGCAAAATGAAGGAGAGATGAAGGTGGTTTAAGGGACTATTGAGTGGTCAAAAAGCAAAGAAAACCACTATTTTACTTGACAAAAGATAGCTTAAAGCAAACACATAGGTAAAGAATCTAAACATAGCTAGCTTTATATTATTGTTATAAACACCATTTTCTTCACAATGTTACAACCTACCAAAAAATCTACTAATAAAACCTTGATATTCCATTTCAATTCTTGGCTCTGAAAAACCTTGAATATTTCCATAAAATTGTAATTCAAAGACATGGAAAACAATAGCACAAAGGTGGAAATGATAAAGCCAGTATTTCTCAAAGCTGGAATTCCTATAGCCATAACTTTGGCTGGCTATATTATTGCCAAAATCACAACAAAAAGAAATTCAATGTTGACACCTCCAACTACTCAAGAAAATCTTGATTATTCAGAATATGAAGATGATCATTGTTCTACTCATACCATTTACAAAGATTCAGAAGAAAGTTTTCTTTTTCAAGATGAATACAAATTTGAAGAAGATTTGCTAAGTTTAAGAAGGCGAACGGGCGATGTTGAAGAGAAGGAACATCAACTAGAGGCCAAGTTTCAACAATATAGTCACTTGAAAGATCAAGAAATTGCACTTATGGATATGCAAAACAAGTTGTTATTAGAGATCAATAAAATTGATTTCTTTGATAAGGAAATTACACTAATGGAGGCAGAAAACCAAAGATTTCAGAATATGGTAATTGAATATTTGAGAATTATGGAACTTCTTGACTTGTCACAATCAGAAAATAGATCGCTTCACAAAAAGGTTAAGAAGCTTTTGAAAAATATCAAAGAAAATTCACAAGTTATAGAGGAACAGAACTTTCAAATTGAAGCTAAAGAAACAGAAATATCAAGATATCAACATGGGCTAGAAATGAAAGATCATATTATCAAGAAAATGGAATTAGAAATTCAAGAGCTGAAAATGGCTATTGAACAATTACAAGAGGAGAAGGCTAGACTACAAAGAAAGCTAGAATTGGTAGAGAATTCAAATCCATCCAAGGTAAGAACTTTTCAATAAGCCTATCCATCGTTTATTGAACCAAACTCATAAAATAAAGGGATTGTTATACAAATAGCCGGTCTGTTTGCTTCTCCTAGCCGGTATACATAAATTATACACAGTCTTACACATATAATATATGAATTATACATATATTATATATTCACCAGCTATTTCTAATTTAAGAGATTAGGTTGACGGTTATTTGCGTTAATTTTTCTTTGTATATGTAATGGAAAAATAGCTCAAGTAAAATCTGCATATTACAAAATCATTAAAAAACATGTTGCCTCAAATAATGCAAGTAGGCTGCCACATTTATTATATCGTTGTGCAAGTATGGTCACGTCACCAACTCATTTTACATAATATCCACTTGTCACCCTTAAAAAAATAACTCAATTTACATAATATCTACTGACTTGGCATTTTTCGGTGTTTCTTATATTTCATGTGCTATATAGGCATAATGGAGTTATTTTTGTGCAATAAAAAAACTAGTTTTACTCTGGTACAATAAACTGAAAGTTAGTTGACCATCCATGAAATTAACTCGTTTATTCATTACATGCATGAAAATGTGAATACATTATTGAAATGTTCTTCATTTTGCAGAGTAATGTGGAAGTGGTAACAGTAGAAGATTACAAAGAATTGGCAAAAGAAGTAGAGCAACTGCAGAAGGATAAAGCTACTGAAGACAAAGAGCTAATATACTTAAGGTGGTGCAATGCATGCTTAAGGCATGAATTAATGAGAAGGAATGAAGAACAAGAGAAAACCCATGATCAAGAATTGAATTTGGGAGAAGAAAATATAGAAATTATAACAGAATTTGTACCAAAACATGAGTTAATTATGAGGAGGAGTTCATCAGTTGGACACAACGAATCTTGCTTAAGTTCACCTATTAATGGAAGCCATTCAAATGATCATTCCAAAAGGAGAAAATTAATACAAAAGTTCAAGAAATGGGTAGAGGGAAGTGATAAAATGAAACATGAAACTAATTGCTTTAAAAGGCATTCTGTTTCTGATTGTACTCAGGAATTAATGATTCCTGCTAGAAAGTCATGTTCTAGTGCTTAATTATGTGTATTTGTGATTCATGTCTGCTTGCAAATTGCAATATTGGAGATTAGACTAACATATGCGTTGGTAATCTGTGTTGGAAACTAGAAAGAAAAAACAGTGAAGTAAGGAAACCTTAGTTCATAAAGAAATCGTAAAATAAAAAATATTCCGAGTCCATAATTTGCTTGTGTGTCTTTAATGAATTTTAACCCCCTCACAAGTTGCCAAGGTAATGGATTAAATCCTCCCAGGATGAAACGGAATAAACCTTCCTCCATCAGTGGCAATACAAACTGCAGGATACCAACAAACTCAAAGAACAGAGCAAATCACACTTGACCCTTATGTTTATTTAAGAAAAAAAATAATGCAACAAAGTAGAAAGAGAGGAGATAATTTCGGATTTTTTCTTCCTAGAAAAATGAGGCCAAGCCTCTAAATTTATAGGCAATCAAAGGGTGAGATGAAGAGGTGCAATCCAAAAGGTACCTCTTCCATTTCCCATTCACACCCCTTAATAAAAACGCAACAATATGTAGCTCCCAACTAATGAAAATGACTCAAAACTTGTTCATTCTTTTTAAATGCATTGTGAGATCTCAGCGGCGGAGGTAGCATATAAGCTACTCATTCGGTCGTAACCATTAGTTTTTTGTTTGAACCACGTACAAGTATTAAAATATCTTATTAATATTAAATTACAAACTCACTAACTCAAATAGTCAACATTGTTTAGTGACATTTCGAATTCATAATCTTCAAATCTATGGTCCAGCCTAGTTCATACTACCAATATTTAAGCTACATTTTCATAAATGTTTTTCTTTTAAAGAAAAAGAAGATTGTATATAGTACGTCAAATGTACTCATTAATACCTTTAACATTTACTACTTTTTGGACTTATAGTCTGTTTGACCAAGTTTTTTTATGCCAAAAATATTTTTTTTTTTTACCAAAAGCACTTTTGGCAAAAAATTGAGGTGTTTGGCCAATCTTTTGTAAGGAAAAAAAAAGTGCTTTTGAGGAGAAACAGAAGCAGTTTTGGAGAAGCAGAAAAAAGTAGTTTATCTCCAAAAGCACTTTTCTGAGAAATATTTTTGAGAAAATACACTTAGAAACAATTTTCAAAAGCTTGGCCAAACACTAATTACTGTTTAAAAGTGTTTTTCAAATTAATTAGCCAAACACAAACTACTTCTCACCAAAAACAATTTTTTAAAAAGTACTCCTCGAAATAAGCTGATTTTAGAAGCTTGGCCAAACGGGTTATTAAAAGGGCAGTCTAGTTCATTTTCAAACGGGCTTTTTTAAATTTTCTGTTTTTTTTTTGTTTTTCTTCACCATCCACCCACCCTACCCTCTAACCATCACCACCCACCCCCACCCGCAAAATATTTTTCAACTTACACATTTTGAGGTAAAAAGATTTTTTAATGCAAGATGAGCATGATTCAAAAACATGAGTCAAATTGGCGCGGGTTGGGTTATGACCCATTGTTTAGCCCATCTTGACCCAACCCATCTTAGTCCAAGTACACTTTGGGCTGGGTTGGACAATGACCCATTTATTAACCTAACCCATCTTGACCCGCCCAAATTTAATCCAACCTGCCTATTTGCCACCTCTAAGTATGAATATGATGTAGGCAACGTACCTAATGTAAATTTGAAATAGTTAGTGAAAAGCATAACATAATTTCGTACTAATATGGTGGACCTTTTTATATAAAAATTAAACCGTACATATACTTGATTGGGCAGCATGCTACATAGTCTACCAAGATTTGAACAAATGAACTTATACGAAGAGCTACAATCGTAATTCAAAGTTTTGGAACCTTAATGTATTCTCAGGGAAAAGAATATAGCAAAATGTACAATTGAAAGTTCATACTGAGGAAAATGAGGAATATATTGTCATGGGTGTGTACTAAATGATATGTGTATGGTTCATATTAAGGATGTTATCTCTATTTTCCCTCCCTTACACTCCAAAAAAAACAAGACCCAATATGAACCATAACTGATTTTGTTCCTACTTCCTCAACTGTCAAACTTTTACTCTTCAATGGATCTTCTCCTCTACCATCCTCTCAAATCAACCCCTTTTCTCCACTCTCTCCCTTCCATTTCCCTCTCAAGTAACTCTCTCTCTCTCTCTCTCACACACACACACACACACACACACAGGGAGGAGATGAAAATGCTAAATTGAAGCTAAAGTTTGATTCTTTGATTTACAGGAAACAGACCCTTTTCCACCAACTTGAGTAGAACAGCTTTACCTTGTGTCTGCTCTTCAAAACCGCCATCATTGGATGCTCCACCCAATATTCTTTCTTTGCAGAATGAAGGAAGAAGGGCAATAATGGGCTCTCTTCTTATAGCTGGTTTGTTCCCTTCATTTCGATTTCTTGTTTTTTTTTTCAGTCTGTAACACATTTCTTCAATTTATTAATACACATTTGACTAGTATAATCAATATTATTTCTTGCCTGTTTTTGCTAATAGTCAAGTATAGATGTGATAACCCATTGGTAGGACATGTCATATCTTATACTTGTGCATTCTAGTTTTGTGTAATGTGGGTTTTTTAACGGTCTCAGGTCAGCTTACGCACACCTCGATTATTAAATGTCTTAAATATGTATTTTAGTTTGCGTAATGAGTTGAGGGCAGTCTTGGCGTAACTGGTAAAGTTGTTGACATATGAGTAGGAGGTTATGGGTTCGATCTGTGGAAACAACCTCTTGCAGAAATGCAGGGTAAGGTTGCGTGCAATAGACCCTTATGATCCGGCCTTTCACCGGACCCCGCGCATAGCGGGAGCTTAGTGCACCGAGCTTCTTTATAGTTTGTGTAATGAGTTCTTTTTCTTTTTGTTAATGATAGTACCAGGGTCAGCTTGCCCACACCTCAACTACTAAATGTGTTAATTTGCTTTAGTTTTGTGTAATGTGTTAATTTACATTTAGTTGAATGACTTTTTCATTGAGAGAATTGGTAGTTGTTTCGAGTTTCTTTTCTAAAATACCTGTTTTTAAAAAATGAATTGTGTTACTTATTTGGGGTCTGTCACTATTCAGCTGCTGCCTTTTGTCTTTGTGATGTGGCTGGAGCTGCTAGCACAAGTAGAAGGGCTGTAAGAATAACTTCCCGCCTTATATCTCACTGTTGGAAATCTGCTTTTCTGTATTTATGGAAACTTTGTGTATTTTTCTTGCTGCAGCTTAGGGGAGCAAAAATACCAGAGAGTGAATACACTACCCTTCCAAATGGTCTAAAGTTAGTGTACAATTTTGAAGCATTGAATCACTCATTTGGATTTCCTTTTACATTTGGTTATTTCACAGGTTATTGTGTAGCTAACTCGAGACTAGGGTCGCAATATCTTAGTTCAACATATAATATAAAAAAGTTTACTCATGCCAAGACATTGTGGCTTTCCTGTTTTCAATCTATGTGCATCTGATTATAAACCCCCCCCCCCCCCCCAAATGAGGAAAAGAAACGCATTTTCATCCTTCTGATTTCGAGGCTAGAAGCAGTAGTCTTAGTGTGCCTCTCCTGCCTTATTTGCGGATTATTCACTTCATTCTTTGGTGTAAATATCTCAGGTATTATGACTTGAAGGTCGGCAATGGAGCTGAAGCCGTGAAGGGATCTAGAGTTGCAGTACGGTTGTGGCAAAGTTGAATTGAGTTATCTAAGTACAATGTTTTATTTATCTCTAAAAACATGTGTCTATAAGATAAATATGCAACATCACATTATTAATAATCCACCATCAAGCTCACTGTATAAGTAAAACAAACTTCTTATATTGAGCTTTGAGGATAGAAGTTCCACAACTCCCAAGCCTTTACCAAGACGTCAAATGAAGCTAAAGACAACATCTTTCATCAATACAAATTATCTAGTTCATGGCTTACCAGAACTGCCTTGGACCTTCAATGAATTGTTTACTACTATTGGTGATCACTTTGTTTATCGTAATAGTAGACATGTCACATGGCAATGTTTCCCCTGAAACCTTAGAATTTGAATCCTTAATTTTATGACATATTTGGAAATGTAGTGTATGTAGTCTCGATGTGCTTTACAGTCTCTTCATTCATACTCAAGTATAATATATTTGTCAGAAATCTTGATTTACAGACTGCTTTCTTAAAATCTGAATTGTATTATGTAATAATTGTAGGTCCACTATGTTGCTAAATGGAGGAACATCACATTCATGACAAGTAGACAGGGGATGGGAGTTGGTGGTGGAACGGTAAGGCTGAGCTGCTTTATTTTTTTCAGCCTGTATTCAGAATTTGTTTAGCAATATCGGATACAAGTTTCAAGTGTGGAAAGCTAGGACATGTAAAACAATGAATACTATTGTATGATTAGTCAAGGTACACTTTGGAATAGGAGCAATTAGTACATTAGAAACTCATGCACCTTCACTTAAATTATTTTATTTAAAACTCCCTTTAGCGAAAATTGTGTTATGACATTCCCGTTAGCTTAATTAGTAGATTCATGTCATTTTCGTACTTTGATTTAAGATGTCTTTAATTTGAAGTTTGAACTGCTTGGGTCTGCCAACATTATGGTTATGGTCGTGTATACTTTGTTTTTGTATGGTTATGGTCGTGTATACTTTGTTTTTGTGATTGAGGCTTTCTGAACATCTGTTGTACGTGAAGCTATGTGGCTTACTTTTTCTGTTTTTGATATATCAGCACGTTTTCATATCCAATATCCTTTACTTCTTGTAGCCTTATGGATTTGACGTTGGTCAATCCGAGAGGGGAACAGTCCTTAAAGGATTAGATCTCGGTGTTCAAGGGATGCGAGTAGGAGGACAGGTGAGACATTTAGCTTATTGTACTTTCAGGATATTTCTGATTTCATAGAGGACGCCACAACCTTCTCTTATGTAGTTCCCTGAGGAAAGGAATATGCTAAAACTTGAATTTGTTTTTTATTTTATTTTGGTTGAGAATAAGGCTTAGTTATTATTGTTACACTCTCATTAGGTTCGGGTTTTGCGCGAGTCTTTTTGATCTATATGGAGACTTATATATCA
The DNA here is from genome assembly GCA_005239505.1 of Nicotiana paniculata. NCBI lineage: Eukaryota > Viridiplantae > Streptophyta > Magnoliopsida > Solanales > Solanaceae > Nicotiana > Nicotiana paniculata. The sequence goes on along the minus strand of ML350486.1, from coordinate 33,599 downwards.
ATATAAGAATAAATGTGAGAGTTAGAGAATCTCTAGTTTTGGAGAAACTCTATTTGCCGTATACGACTCATTATTTAATATTGAAATAAAATGTGCCCGTACAGAGCAAAATGGAAATAGAGGATTCATACAGCCAACCCTGAGTAGTTTGGAGTTGAAGCATAATTGATTGAAAACATAACTGTGGTCAAATTAATGAGATGACCGCACACCTTGTTATCAGAAGGTCCTTAAGGTTCATGTTTTTCCCCTAGCCGAGTCGCTGAGTCCTGGACCACGACTACTTGGTCATAACTCAGTGTATCATGCCTTCTGATGATGAAATTTAACTTACCATAGTTTCATTGATAAAAAAAAAGACAGCCCGGTGCACTAAGCTCCCACTATGCGTGAAGTCCAGGAAAGGGTTGAACCACAAAGGTATATTGTACGCAGCCTTACCCTGCATTTCTGCAAGAGGCTATTTTCGCAGGTCGAACCCGTGACCTCCTGGTCATATGGCAGCAACTTTATCAGTTACGCCAACGCTCCCTTTCCATAGTATCATTGATAATAATGGATTATTTACTTTAGTGGCTACCATAAACATCTCAACTGAAAATGTTCTGTTTTTCCAGCGCCTGCTCATAGTTCCTCCAGAACTAGCTTATGGGAAGAAGGGGGTGCAGGAAATTCCTCCAAATGCAACAATTGAGGTATTTTCTTGCATTCATGTGTTACAAATAGTTTCTGAAGGACATTTGGTTTTTATGACTTTTTAGTTGGTTCGTGGAACGCAGCTAAATGTTGTCTTAATATTTTTGTCTACAAAAGAATAAAGATCATTAACACCATTACTTTAGTAGTAATACCTATCAGAATCATCCTTCATAAAAAAAAATTACCTATCAGAATCATCAAATATGTGGCTAGAGGTTGTGGCATCTACTGGATGCAGAACATTCTTATCAACAGACAAGCGTATTCCAAATGTACGGAATTCTAACTTTCTGCGAAAAATAATGTGGGTGTGAAAAAGTTTCTTTCTACTTCAGCCTCATAAATGGCCATGTGGGATGAACGTGTGAACCTCCAAAAACAAAGATAACATAGCCTTTAAAAGGTTCTTTGTTATGTGGACACTGGTTAGCTTTGTTCTTTGTGAAAAAGAATGTTCCAGAATAAATGTCATATGAACATCCTTTAAGTCCTTCTCCAAACTGACTGTTTTTCTCCAGATTTAATTGATGTAACTAGTGCGGTTATTCAGAATTGTGAAATATAACAAGTTCACGCTTAGTCAAGTATAGCGGTACAGGGATCCATTTCATGATTTAAGAACATAAGCCGTGGCCTATATTATTTCATCTGTTTATTTTGAAAAAGCTTTTCTGTAGATTTAGCGAGAGTAGTCATTTGCAGATTGAAGAGTTTAGTCAATACCGTGCTTCGCAGACGAGAAGAGATATGTCAAAAACAACAACAAACTCAGTTTAATCGCACAAGTGGGGTCTGGAGAGGATAGTGTGTACCGATACCTTACCCCTACTCGATAAAGGTAGAGAGGCTGTTGCGATCTGTCAGAAAATGGAACCAAATAAGTTGTAAGACAAAGTAGGATATCATACCCACTAGGATAGTCCATTTTAAAAAGATAAATCATTTTACTAAAAGTGGCCACCAATTTTTCTGGCTAGGTATCCTAAAAAGGTTTTGGAGCACATAGGTGAAAACAAAACCATGGAGTGTTAAGTGCACTGACGGTGAGAATATATGCACAACCTGGGCTCATTTCTAGGTTCTCAACTGGAAGCAAAATGCTATTTATGCAATAATTTTCAACTTTTCACACCAAATGATCAATTTCTGGAACACTTAGCTTTTAGAGAGACGGAAAACATAAAATCCTTCTTTCGACAAAGAAAGAATGTTGTTCTCTCCTACAGAGAGTCCCCCACTTGTGATAATGTGTGTCTTTGTGTTTTTATCATATGGCTACAAAGTGGTGATATTGCAGTGGCTTGAGAAAACTAGCAACTTTGTAGTTTGCATGAAATCCTCTAGCTGAGAACAAATGTAGAGAAAACATCGAGTTAAATTTGTGTGTCGAGACTGTAACGTCATATAGAAGCCCCCCCAAATATCATTGCACCAAATGGACGTCTCGAAATTTATCATATGCCTTTTTGCAAGTTTTATCTGTCATTATTTTCTTGGACGTTTTTATCTCTTTAACATTATTATACGTCTATTGTATTTTTATTACTTCTCACCTACTGTTTTTTTAATCTACAGATAGATATTGAACTCCTTTCTATTAAACAAAGCCCATTCGGGTGAGTTAGAACATTCAAAAAATTAATAGATTTATTTCTATTGAACTTCAGTATTTAGCTTTCATTATCCTCAGCATTTGATGTATTTACTGTACATTCTTTTCTTCTTCTTTTTTTGGTGCAGAACTGCTGTAAAAGTTGTTGAAGGATAATCACTATACTCATGTTGTATTGATTTGTCGCCTGCAGAAGCGCACAGCCTATTGTATAAATTTTGAGAATACATAGAGATTACTCCTCATTTGGTATTTTACCAGTAAAATGTCCCTAAATATATTCTATTGTTCAAACTCATTACTTTTTATCACGTTTGACTATTATAGGCGCAGTTGTTCAGAAACTTCTCTCAGGCTGCAATTATACAATGATAAAGTAATTGTGAACTGCTAGACATGTAAATTTGTTAGCGAATTATTTATGAAGAACTGAAATCATCTTTAGAATTCATTTCTCTGTCATTCTCCTTCTTTAGACATTTCTTTCTTTAATAACCAAAGATTAGAGTCCTCATTCCAGGCAAGTGGTAATTAAATTGCAGATATTATATAATTATTCTGCCCTTTGTCATCTTCAGATAAGAATCCCTTAGCCCAATGATTGCCAAAATCTTTTTGTTTAACTACATTCTTTCTACTACCTACAAATGCACTGGCACATAGGTGTGAAACCATGGTGATGGAAGGTGTTAAAAGATGACAAGGTAGACCTAAAATCACATGGACGAAAGTTGTCTCGAACGAGTAACAAATCCTTGGAATCAATGCTCACTTAGCTAAAGATAATGGAAGAGAAAAATCCATATATTATTATTATTATTATTATTTAGACCTGGTAGAGAACTTTTATTATTATTATTATTTATCTATGTTTACTTGCACTTTTTTTGTTTGGTAACGATGATGATATGAGTTGAGCTAAGAGCAGCCTGGTGCACAAAACATCCCTCGTTCACGCAGGGTCCGGTGAAGTGCCGCACCCCAAGGGGGTGTGATTTAGGCAGGATATCCTGATGCAAGCATCAGTGGTTGATTCAACGGCTCGGACCCCAAATTGTTTGGGACTGAGGCGTAGTTATTGGTGTTGTACCCACTTTATTCTCTTTTCTTTGCCTATATTTACCCACCTTTGAAATCCTTTCTAGCACAATCTTTTCAACTTCTTCATTGCTCTCGAAAAAATGACCATGACTACACTATACATGAGGAAAACTCGCTTATATGTCTCACTGTTACTCCACTTCTTTCATTACTCTTATTCCCAGAAGACATGTCCAAATTGTGGTTCTCTAGAAGTTCCATATCCATTGAGCACAAATCCCGACTGTGGCAACCCTGACTATTCTATTCGTTGTGATCCTCACTCTCAAAAACTCTATCTTGATACCCTTAACGAAAGCTCTTATGTCGTCCTCAGAATTGCAGCTTCATTCCGGCATATGGTGGTGCAACCATCACCTTGGCTACCTGGTACTTGTGTTACACAAGACATGCCAATTAGTGAAGGACTGTGGTTGAACCAGACTCTTCCTTTTAATGTTACTTCTTCTAACACTATCCTCTTATTTAATTGTTCTCCTCGGCTTCTGATATCTCCGTTAAATTGTACACCTTCTAGTTTGTGCCACAAATATCTGCATAGCTCTGGACATGTAGATGCTAAACGGGAACTCCAATGTGCAAGTGGTCTTCACCCATGTTGTACTTTTATAGCTGGAGGTATGCCCTCGGCATACAAGATACGCCTTCATAGCTCAGGCTGCAGGGCATTGAGAAGCATTCTACACTTGGATGCTGAGAAGCCGGCTAATGAATGGGAGGAAGGATTGGAAATTCAATGGTCTCCACCACCTGAGCCACACTGTAGATCACAATCTGATTGCTCTGGAGCTTCTACATGTTCACCTTCTGGTAAAAATGGTGTCTTTCGCTGCTTGTGCAATCGTGACTATTATTGGAACCAAACCTTAGGAACTTGCATGAAGAAGAAAAAACACTCTAGCCTTGTATTAAAGATATCTATTGGGATTGCATTGTTTTTGGCTTTCACTGCTGTGATGATTGCAGTGACCTTGAAAAAATCAGGTAGATTTTCAACCAGGGCTAGACTTGCCAAGGCAAGAGAAGACATACTAAAATTAAACAACGGCAGAAAACCAGCCAAGATGTTCTGTGTTAAGGAGATAAAGAAAGCTACAAATGGATTCTCAAAAGACAGAATCTTGGGTCGTGGTGGTTTTGGAGAAGTTTATAAGGGCGAGCTTCGCGATGGAACTATTGTAGCAGTAAAGTCGGCCAAAGTAGGAAATGTCAAGAGCACTGAACAAGTACTCAATGAAGTAGAGATACTTTCTCAAGTCAATCACAGGAACCTGGTCAAGATTTTAGGTTGCTGTGTTGAAGCTGAACAGCCTTTGATGATTTACGAATACATTTCCAACGGTACCCTACACGATCATTTACATGGAAAGTATTCGACCTTTCTTGACTGGAAAACAAGGTTAAAAATTGCTTCACAAACTGCAGAAGCATTGGCTTATCTTCACTCAGCTGCTCACCCTCCTATCTACCACAGAGATGTCAAATCTACAAACATACTCCTGGATAAAGAATTCAATGCCAAAGTTTCAGATTTTGGGCTATCAAGATTGGCTTGTCCGGGGTTGAGTCATGTGTCGACTTGTGCTCAGGGGACGTTAGGGTACTTGGATCCTGAATATTTTCGCAGCTACAAACTAAGTGATAAAAGTGATGTTTACAGTTTCGGGGTTGTGTTACTAGAACTTCTTACTTCACAAAAGGCAGTTGACTTCTCACGAGACGAAGATAGTGTCAGCTTGGTTGTTTATGTTATTCAGCGAGCAAACAATGGTTCGGCTGCAGAAGTGGTGGACAGACGCTTGCTTGGCGGGGAGGAGCCTTTGACTCAGGAAATGACTGGTATGAACTCATTCTTGGAGCTTGCACTTGCGTGTTTAAGAGAAAAGAAGGCAGAGAGACCATGCATGAAAGACGTCGTTCAGCATCTTCGCTGCATAAGTGAAATAGTTGATCAAGAAGAGCCTTCTAATTGAGGTTACTTAGTGTAAATATGAATGTCTAAAAGGCATTGATCATTTGATTGTACTGAAATTTATGCCTGGAAAGAAGTTGAGAAGATATAAAGGAGGTTTGAGGTTGGGATAAGATCCTTACTTTGACCAGAAAGCATGAATAATAATGAATTCATGGTTTCCTAATTATGCGGCAGTTGTGAATTTTTGATAGAATTTTAGTATCTTTGGTTTCATGCACTTTGGGAAAAAGTAATCAGCTTTTGGAGAATGGGCAAAGCATATTGCACAGGAAGTTTCAACCTCAAATTATTAGTGTGTCTCCTGGCAAATTAAGAGCTGCCCGGTGCATAAGGCATCCCTCGTTGACGCAGGGTTCAAAGAAGATTGTACCCAAAGGGATGTGATGTAGACAGTCTAATTTAATGCAAGTATTAATGGCTATTTCTCCGGCTCAAACTCGTAATCTATAAATTTTACCATTGTTCTAAGGCTCCCCTTCTCTTGACAAATTGGCAACCATAACTTTTAAGTGGCTATTGGCTAATCATTGTCACTTTTGATTTGATACCTTTGCTTCTTCTCCTCTCCTTACTTCACCCTGGTGTGCCAATTTATACTTTTTTTATCAGATAATAATATCTAATATTGAGAAAATTAGGATTCTGCAGATTAATTTCAGATCTAAAACAAATTATCAAAGTATAAACAAAAGGGGAGATCACCCAATATCTCATATAGCAAAATTATCTTAATTAAAAAAAGAATGCTAATCTAGAAAATCTCATTCACTTTTTGCTGAAGATAATATGTGATCGTCTCATCCAAAAATTAAAGTTATTAGAAAGAACATATTTTTATTATATCTTCAACACGCGTCCTCCAAAAATGACTTATTTTATTTGCTTCTATATCAAACATTCTTTTATTTTAGTATCTTTTTAGCAAGATTTTTCTTCTTTTAGATATAGATAGGCAATTGGGTGGAGTCCCAATTAGAGAGGACCACATGCCACAAACTGCCACTTGTCGAAACTTTGGTGATAGAAAATCAGTGCGTCCAATAGAAATAGGACACGTGGTCATTCTTTCACTTAGCAAAAGAGATTGGAATTTGGAAATGGTATAAATAAATATTCATCATAACAATTTGACAAAAGTTTAAAGACATTCATCACGAGTGACAGAAAAATGGCATAAGCTTTTTGAGAATGGACATAACCCAAAAACAAATAATTACCTAAGTGGCATAATCATGATTTGGTTTTGCTTAATGTAATAACCATTACAATTTTTACAAAGTTTTCAAAAACTGAAATTGCTTTTAATAGTCTGACTCATAAGAGAAATCGGAAAGGAAAATTACATATTGGGCCGGTCAACCAAAATTAATTATATACACGAAGCTAATATACAAAAAATATATACTGATTATGTATAAAATATGTATATTTTATATATTATATATTAATATAAAAAAATTATACATTACCGTCTATTATTTTTTAGAGGGGCTATACTATGTAGTTTTCCCAAGTTATTAGTATGCTTAACATTTTCATCGTTTAAAATATGTTTGGAATGATCTATTTACTAAATCAAAGGACCCAAATGGATCCTTCTCTAAAGTAAGTGGGTCTTATTACCTCTTTCTTAAACTTATGAGGTCCAGGTAAAATATCACCCACCTCTTTGTACTTTCCGATATTTTAAATTATAACAATTTTAAACTTTCAATTTGGCGGCTGATTTTGAAGAAACTCCCTCCAAAAACACTCAAATCCAATTTGGCGAAGCAGAAAGTCAATTTACGCTTCAACTTCTTGTGTGATAATTACCCCATTTCCAATCTAAGCAAATAGGTGCGTAGTTACGATTTCATATTTCCATTTAAGCAGCTTTTAGATTTATGCGCTTTACATGTTTGATGAAATGCTTCACTGACTGCAGGGAATTTTTTTTATTAGTGCTTTGACCCATTTGAATTGGAAGAGATGTACGGGAAGAAAGGGAGCGAATTAGTTCATGAAGTTGCGGAGAGTGAACCTGGGCAGTTTGCGGCTTTTAATGTATGCAACTTATTCTTTATTTGTTACAACATTTTTTGTTCTTGTTCTTACATTATTTGTATCATTTTTCTGTCCGTTATTGTTGATATTTGCTTGTTTCTATTCATCCTCTCAAGCCTAGAGTCTATCGAAAACAACCTCTCTAACTCCCTAGGATAGGGGTAAGGTCTGCGTACACACTACCCTCTCCCTCGCTTGTGAGATTTCACTGGGTTGTTGTTGTTGTTACAACATTTAAATTTATTTTCTTTGTTGTCCTTGATGTGAGAAATTCTATTGCATATAGTTTAATAAGCATGCACTATTCAACTTTCAATTGGAAGACCCATGAAGTAGAATTTTTATATTTTCACTGTTTGCTTTTCATAGCCAGTACGACATAGATTAAAAGATGACGGATCACTGGTGCTTTTTTACCTTAAGATAAAGTTGATGTTCTGGGGGTCATTTTTAGCTGCTAGTTGAATCTTATATACATTTGAATTTATTACGTAAATTGATGGTCAGGTTTTGCTTCTTATTTTAGGCTGATATGGTTAATTTACTTAGAGTTTTATATGCTTACAGAGTAATCTCTTTCTCAATGCAGACTGACCTATTTACGCAAGTAGTTGAAGAATGTAACAGCCATTTTCTTCACCTCAACTCCTTGGTGAGGTATATTTAACATGTCTCTTCTGTTTTTCCAAGTTTTCTTTGTTTGTTATTCAACTTTTCTGCTATCCTTATTGCTGTATAAACCATAACATGCTATTTGCTACAGTGGTCAGAAGAGCTTCTAAGTGATCTCATTCTAGTATATCTTATTGTTGCATACAGAACAAGTACACCTTGTGTATTTTCTTAATTGGATATTCTGAACTCTGTCCTATAATCCTATATTTTACCTATTTTTTTCTCCAGTTTACTACTGCCCTAGGCCTTGAACATAGGTACTTCATCACTGCTCTATCGTATCTTTTCTTCTCCATAAAATTTGTGTCAGCATGCTGAGTTTTCTGAAGCTTTGTGAATATGGTCTCGTTGGTGGTTATGTCTTGCTTTGGCACAGTCATTCCATTCTTTTTGTTATCTCTCTTTAAGTGAATGTTTGTCTTTGCCCGCATACTTGTCCCCTTAAAGAATTTTCTCAACGCAATGACCATTCCTCAAAACCATGTTGTGAATTTGACAGAGTGTTAAGCACCTAAGAATTTTCAATTATACAATATAATGAAAGGTGCTTGAAAGAGTTCCTTTTTCTTTTTTGTAGTTTTTGTTTCTTTGTTTTGTAGAAAAGATGTATAGAGAGCAATTATTAATCTCCCTTATTATCTCAACAAATTCAGGAAAAGAAAGAAAAAGTTCTCTACCTCATTGAAGTTTTATGTCCAAACTATCTAAGAAATAGAACTAAGGAAACTAACTAATGTGGAAGGAGAAAATAAAGCGATCAGGTCTAAAGAACCAAAGGGGGAAAACAGTAGGAAGAAAGTACTCGCCATATCAGTCTGTCCCAAGAAATTTAACCTCTTCCTTGAAAAATCAAATGAAGGTGGGTAAGATCCTTGGGAGAAATTTAAATGACAAACAAGAATTTAACTGATCCATCTTAACAATCCAGTTGATGGCCAAGCAATAAGAAGCATAAGATTAAGATTTTGACTAAATAACTGTATAACCATCAATAATAAGCAAAAAGGAGTAATTAAGAATCCAAACTACACATCAAGATCCACTGGAATCCAAGGAAATTCTAGCCTAAAACAAAGAACATCCTAACAAAAATCTTAAAGATGAAAAGATAAAGAAAAAAAGAATGTAGAAGGAAAAATCAAGTTGAACCAGGCCGAAAAGGGTCTATTTATAGTTTTCATGTAAGAGCATAATTAAGAGCCAGTATTTTGTGTAATAGCTACTTGGCACTGGGCTCCTATTTGTCTGGTAGCACCTAGACACTACGGTCCAGTACCTGACCACTGAAGCCTCGAGGTTTGTGTCCTGCTGGTGCGTAGGCAATTAGCTCCCTGAAGATCTGAATCTGATAGTGTCGAGGTGCTATGTTGATACTTTCTGAAGCTTTCTACTTTGCTTCCTCTGGGCTAACTAAGTATTGAGCATTAGGTGCTTGTCCTCCCAGCTTCCCGTACGTTCCATTAAATTGGCTACATCTTGCTGTAGGGGTGTCCAAATGACGAACTGCTTGATTTGTTGTACACTCACTTCAAAGCTATAATTCAACCAAATATCACACCCTAACTTAATACTCCCTTTGTCCCATTTTATGTGCCGGTGTTTGACTCGGTTCATTTCTGAAACTGAATCAAAATCCAGCATGTTGACTGTGTATTTCAAAACAAAAGTTATTCTTTTCTCATCTGCTGATATGTCAAAATAATTAGAAGAGACAATTGAAATGCTCGAAAAAGAATAAATCTCAAGTCCTTAATTTTATCTGCATGAAATCTGCTTATCATTATTAGAGGTTTCATGATATTATGTATATGTGTGTGTATTCTTCTCCAAGTGCCAAATGGAGTACAGTTTTGTTGTCCCTGATCTTATCCATCTTGAGTTTGGCACAGGAAAATGAACTCAAAAACTCCCGCTGAAAGTTCAAATGCAAACCGACCAACTCAAAATGATGGAATTTCAAACAACGAATCACCTGATGACAATGAGCCACCTGAGGCTGATAGAAGTGCAAACGCTGAGCTACCCAAAGATGATAATTACCATGGGCTGCTTATCCATCATCAGTCTCTCATTCGCAACAAACGCTGTCTGATGGCTTATGTGTGAGTAACAATTAGCTACAGAGTTGTCCTTGAGAAAAGGTCATGTATTCCTGATCTTTCATGCATCTCTTATGTTCGTTCTCAACTTTCCTTCCTGTTCCTCCTTTAGATATAATCGAGCAGAAGTTATTCGAAGATTGGGATGGACCCTTGAGCGAGTGCTCCCAGAAGAAATTGAAGAGAAGCTCAGTACCTCAGAGAAAGAATATTTTAAGAATCATGCTGCAACTATCCAATCGTACATGTCAGCACTTGATCTTGATCTGGGGGTGGTAAAGTGTTCTTTTCTCATAACTCCTTATTCCTGTACCGACAGATTGCTCAAATTGCTATGGTGAAAAGACATCTACACACCAAAGAAGTTAATATGCCTGAAATTGGAGAAAGTAGACTCTTGTACTCTTGTCTCTTTGGGATTCTTAAAATGGTGTTATCTCCTAGAAGAAAATTTTGCACTACCCTCCTTGAAAAGGTTAATTGTTGTAACCTGTGATATCTGGGAGCAGCACTGTTATGCGTATTACTAAAATTTTGTTGGAAAGAGAATTTCTATAGGCCATGATTTATTCTTACTTGAATCCAAACAGAGCAGAAAAAAGGGTAACTATCCATTGAGCTTTGTGATTCACTTCTAAATAGTGTATTGTGCTTTTTTCTTTCGTTGTGTTGATACAAAACTTTAATTTAGTGCCTATTTTGTTTAGCTCATTGATCTCTGGTTTGTATGAAGTGTCAGTAAGTCTGGAACTTGATATATCTATCATACCTAAAGTTATTGCTTGAAGTACTGTAACATTGAGGAGTCCTGGCACAATGAGGTCCTCCAATAAATATTTTTAGCTCTAAGCTGGTGCAAAAGGAATCTCACCCTCCGTAGCATATCCGCACAGCTTCCCCGTTGTTGTGCTCTCATCCATGTTGCTGTGCCATCGAGGCAAGGGAAGGCAGCTTGGATTGCGTGTGAGTGGTAATCTGTAAGGAGGGTGGCGAATATTTCCTTTTTTGTTTCTTTTGTGAGTAGAAGTGCCAAATTCCTGCTCATTGCATATGGCTTTAAGCTTAGATAATTATATCAGTCATTGGGTTAGACCTATCTCGGAAAAGATTATCAGAAGTTGAATGTGTTCCGGTATAAAACTAGATTGACAACCACAAACATGTCATCGTTCGTTTGTGTTTTTTGCTTTCCCCCCCTAGGGTCGGGGGAGTGGGGTGGGGCTATTGGGTAGATAAACTGATCTTTGAAGGTTCATGGAAAATTTATTTCCAATTAAAATCTATTGCCAAAAGTTCTGGAATATCTGATGAATCTGCAAGGGACTGCTTTCCTTGTAAATTTTTCATCTCTGGGAGACCATGAAACAGTTCAAATTTTTATACTTTCCTTTAGTTTAGTTTCCTTATGTTTGGATTTCACAGGATATGGTGCCTCCAAAAGATCCCTATATCAAAGTGAGGGTCCTCGATGACATTGGTAATGTTGTCCTGAGTGACCAATTAGCAAACCTTGCTCGTCATGCAATTCTTTTCATTAGACGAACTGATGCAGAGCAGTACATTTCTCAGGTGATTTTCCTATACAACATAGGATTGTGTTAGCAATTAATGCATTCACCTTTTTTCACACTTCTATTGTTGGCTCTAATGACAGGGCTTAATGGAAGAACTCACAAGTTGAGTCCAAGTATTATGAGTTACACGCTGATTCTGATTATGCATTGCTCCTAACAAAACCAGCAGTGGTAGGGCAACTGCTATCTGGAGGTGAAGGTGAATGTTAGGTAGTTCAAAGAGGAGCAATCAAGTTTGAGAAGGCGTTGGAGAATTGAAGGGAATTGTTGATTCATAATCATCCATGCGTCTGATATAAAAGAGGGTTTTTGATTTGAAGTGGCATCTAAACCAGAATATTGTAATTTAGACTTCAATATAGCTGATAAATTCACAAATATGTGGGAAAATACTCTGTTCTCAGAACCAATCATGTGTCTCAATTATTATCTGAATTCACCTATAACAAGTAAACAAATTAGAACCTTAACGTCCATTCATGATTGCAGCGTTTACGACAAACAGGAATAGCATCCAGATTCCGCATATCCTCACCAAGCAAGGAAAACTAGATACACTACTTCTGTCACTGCCTAAGCAGTGGTTTCCTGGACTTCTGTTATCAAACCCATACAAAAGTCAGATTTCGAGTATAGCAAAATGGTCCAAGAACATTGTGAACTAAATGCCATATCAAAAGCACAGTATCCCTGTTCAGTGAAGGTCGTAAAGCTGTACTATAACTCACAAAGATTTTGTCTCTTCATGTTGTATAGGGTAGAATGCCAAGAGAAGTATTAACAGCCACAAAAGTAAGATACAAGGTAGCTACTACATTAACCTGGCTCAGGACGATTTCCAAGCTATATACTGTTTGCTGGACTTCCAGAGTAACTTGCCGGACGGGCAATTTTTCATGTACACAAATGCAGAAGCACAATATGATTGTACAGCCTACCATAAGTTTGTATTAGAATGAAACGTGACATCATGTTAAAACTGAAAAAGAGTTCCTCTGTTGAAGGTAAAGGACGGTCTGCTTGATACTTTGAAAACACTTTTGTTACTCTATTTCCTAGTGATACAGCCTTGATGGAAACCTCTTATCTTTGCTGAAGACAAAATTATCACAGAAACCTTGCTAAATTTAGTGCACCTTCTGCAGAGAGATAATTTGGAAGAATTGAATCTTGATTTGACACTTCAGTCTTAGAGAGCTTGACCACCTTAACAGCTTCTTCCACCATAGCTGCCAGAGATGCTGGTGACTTCAACAATGATAAAAGCTCTGAGTTGTCCATTTCCAAGAGCATTCCTGTGACCTTTGCCGCAAGATTGGGCTACAAAAAGCACATAGGTTTCATTAACAAATTAGTTTTGTTAATTCTCTGGTGACTGGAACCATAGCATGATCACTGTCTATTAACAGAAGCAAGAACGGTTCTATACGACCAAAACAATTGCAACAGAAAATTTATTTTGCAGTAGTACATAAAGGTAGGTATTATTAGAAGAGAAAGCAAGAAATAAGTTCACCTTGTGTTGACTAACTAGAGGATAAAGGTAGTCACCAAGTATCTGTTTCTGTTGCTTAGGAGGAGCAGCTGCAAGCGTAGTACTCAGATTTTCTGAACCCCCCGAGCAAGATCCTACAGTACTGGTGCCAGCAGAGGATACAACAAATCCTTTGTTCATATCACGCGAACGACTGTTTGGTGTATATTTGACCTGCCAAGCTTGCTGCAAAGCATACTTATGGGATTACTAAAATGTGGATGCTGCTATGACCCATCATTCAAAAGAACAATTTGCATTTTCTAGGAATGATTCTCACCTAGGTGAGTGCATGCGCCAAAATAGGAACTTGAAGCTCATCAATGTACACAAATTAGTAAATGAACAAAGAAGCTCTTAGTTATAGTTGACAACAATTTGAAATATAAGTTCAATTTCTTCTCCATGATAGGATCTTACTCATAAAATTGAGGGAAATAAAGGAACATCTGTTGTATGTTCTCAGCCATCTTTACTCATCCAGATGAATAGAGAAGAGAAATGAGAAATTGCACTAACCACCATGCAGATTCATTAAGCAACCTCAGGTTAATCAATGCATAGTGCTAACTAATTTGCAGGTGAGATTAGCAATTTTATATCATACAAGCTAAGAAAACCAAAATATTGCTTGGGTTAAAGATAAAGCAAATATGGGATTAGTGACTTATGATACTCCAATACTTGTGGTTACAGTCGCAACAACACTTCAAATCGATGAAACAATTTCCAGCTATAAATCATGGACTTAACACTAGTTAAGGGAAGGCCTAGTTTCTCAAATACATGATAAATACTTATAAGATTCAGATAAAAAAGATTATATGAAGAACACTAGAAAAGAAAACATAAGTAAGTTCACAAAATTGATAGTCAAATATAAAGAAATCTTTATCCTCATCCTAGCAAAAGGATTAATCGCTATCAAAAATAGGCATTTGAAGAAACTATCCTTTTCCATTGAGGTAAAGGCAAGTCACATATTTCAAGAGAGGAGTCTCGGAAAAGTGAAAACCTTCTTCAACTTAAGCATTCTAAATTGGAATTTTTGAACAACTCTGTTGCGCAGATCAATCAACAAATAGAAACTCAGTCAATCAAGATTCCAATTTATGGAAAAGGATAACAAAGAAATTTAACCACCTGGGGATTGCTTGATTGCCTTAATGACACCACTGATTGAGTCGATTGCTGCAAATGAGGCACATATGGAACTCGCATATGTCCATTCTTCTTTTCCCTGCTCAGCCTATATTGTGAAGCATTTGGAATCTGAAAAACGAGATGAAAGTTGTAAGCAACTTCATTATAGGTTTAAACCTGAAATATTTCCATGCATTTTAGTACCTCCCTACTACTGCTGAAAAGTTCAAGATTCTGTTTATCCAGTTGTAGCACTTTATCAATAACTTTTGAGCAAAATGATAGGGTTGCCAAAGTATTATGACTATTTGCAGTTTACTAACCAAGGAAATTTGACAAGCTGGTCCAATGGAGTTTGTGAATCTATTAACCATCCAACCGCGCCTCGTACTCAGAGGCTGATACAGCAGCCTGGGTGGTCGTGCAGGCACTTGTAGATCATGAAGGGTTTGGCAGTAAAGAGGGGGATATCCACCAGGAAGAAAAGCTGAAGATCCGGTGAGTCCTGCAATTCCTTGTGCATGCTTAAGCTGCAATTGAGCTTGCCTTTCCTCTTTCCTTTGAGCAATAGCCACATACAATGGCTTTTGGCCAAACATAAATCCTGTGAAATGTTTAACAACATCAATATACTTAACAGGACCTTCAGAGACAATCTTCTAACTTTCAGTACAGAGAATTTTGAGGCCAGACTTCTACAACACTATCATCTCATCTAGTACAGATTCAACAGGAGCAAGTAGTCGCACTAAAAAAGATAAGCCGCCAATTTAATTATATGATAAATAAATTTTAACATTACAGGAATATAAGCCGTCAAACTGATGAGCAGATGAATAATATGAGAGAAAACTACAGGGAAAATAAAAGGGAAAGGCACGTGTTAGTTTTCTCTCAAGAAATACCTTAATATTGAGTCACATAAAATAGCACGCTATAGCAGTAAGGAATTTTGCAGCAGTTCATGAGAGACAATGTTGCTGATGCAAGCATGGCAGGACATAAAAGCATCTTGTTGTGTATCACTATGTACTTGACTAAATAATCTAGGCAAGCAGTGATTTATCTTTAAATTTTTCTTTATTGTTTGGAATTCTGGAATAGTTTTAGTTTTCTCCAGGATACTAGTTTAATAATTAAAAGAACAGAAAGTGAAGATTGTCATGATGACCTCTGACAGTATCATCCACGAGCTTAGTCAAAGGTTAATCCTTTAGTGCAGAGGCATTAAAAAGAAAGCAGATACCAAAAATCCACAGTGTGCATGAAGAGGAAAGAGGGAAAAAGGACCTATAAAAGAAAAAAGAAAAAAAAGAAAAACTAGACTAGAAATTTAACATGATTCAGAGCCTAGAGGCCTTGCCTATTGACAAGTGCAGCAAACACCATAACTCACCATATGTGGGGCAGTGAGCCTCAATTCAACTAGAATAAGCAACCAATAGAGAATCATTAGAATTTAGATTTCTTGCCCGACTAGACACCCAGATAGTCATTATGAAATCTAAGGCTAAGTCTTGAGGCATTCGACAGAAACTTGCATTTCTGCATTGTACAATAAATTTCTGCATTGAAATTTCAGAGTGTTCTAATCCTTCAACCCTGAATTTCATGAGCATATCCATATTGGAAAATTCATTAAGGGACTTGTTCACGCTGCAATGCTTCTTCGTTATTTCCCTTTTTTATAAAGTTAGAAAACAGTGTAAATTGTTTACAGACTTATTTAAGCTGGGATATCTGTGATCAAAAGTGTCATAGGAGAGAAGTGAAAGGTGGTTAGATAGCACCAAAATTTATTCTATGTGCTAGCTCACGTGAAACAACATTCAGTCCCTTCGTATTCACCGCGATCTTGACCGTCTAAGAAGATAAATGACTTACCATGAAAACCATTCACCGCTTTATTGGCCTCCTCTGGTGTGGAAAAACATACAAATCCAAAGCCCTTGCTGACTCCTTTCTCATCTAGCATAAGTTTTGCAGAAGTGATGTTGCCACATTGACTAAACAATTCACGCAACTCATTATCCGTGACATCGCCATCAATATTTTTGACATACACATTTGAACCCTATGACACCATCAGCTGTGATCAGAAAGTGGGTAATAATAATTAAAAAGAAAAAAGACAAAAAAGTGGGTAATAAAATCAGTAACATATATATTTTCTACAGTAACATACTATAACTTTTGAATAAGGAAATATACCTGGTGCTTAATAATTTGCGCGTTCCTTCTCTCCTCAAGCAAATGCCTCAATATCTGTTCGCGTTGTGTTTTCTTTTGTGCTCTGGCTACATACAAGATCTTGCAGCCTGCCAAATGCACGAAGGTCATATACAAACTTTCGAACATTGCGGCTGTTAGTTACATTTGAGAATACAACGGCATGACAAAGTCATAACTTACCAAGTTTTGATCCATTCATAGCTTCCATTGCTCTCTTGGCATCATCTGGATTCTCAAAGTTCACATGACCAAAACCTTTTGAACCTCCATTCTCATCTTTTGCAATGGCCAAGCTACTAACTTTCCCAAACTCAGAGCACTTCTCTCTAAGATGCTCTTCTGAGATGTCAAGATCCAAGTTCTTGATAAACAAATTTGTATACTTCTCATCAGGGTTGGGCAGAATCCGGTCACTCTTTTTGACGAACTTACCTACATACCTATCCATAGATACATGTAAAACTATCATGAATTGGACAAAATAAGATAAAAAACATGCAAGAAAAACAATTGTTTCTATATAATCCATCAAGTTCATCGTGATCGTATTAGAACAGAGAGATAATTGCACATACATCTGCTTTCCTCCAACCACACATCCATTAAGCTTCTCAATAGCAGTGTTTGCACTGTCCTCTGTTTCAAACTGGACAAAGCCATATCCTTTACTCCTTCCATCCTCAGAAACGACAACTTTACAGGAAGAGATATTTCCAAACTTCTGGAACATTTCTTGGAGCTTTGCACTATCAATTGTATTATTTAGATTCTACAGAAAAATACCAAAATCATTTTCACATGCGGATCAAAGCGATTAGGACAAAAAGAGAAACTGTTAAGATCTGAAAATAAGTGACTCCTATCCAGTCCTTAAAATGTACCTTGATGAACACATTTCCAGTTCCACTTCTTCTCACATCAGGATCACCACGAGCCCAACTAACCCTTATAACTTTTCCATTGAGAGTGGAATGATTTTTCACCTCAATAGCATGCACAGCTGCTTACATTTTATGAAATATTAGAAGCTTTCCAAGTGAAAAATCAACTCACACAGAATTCCCAGGAAAAATAGTCAGAAATACACGATGACAACTCATAAGCAACAAAAGAATTAGACAAACTCTGCAATTGCAATCATTGCCCCTTGAATTGTTGGTCCAAAACATGAAGCTAATTAATAAATGCTAACCGCATAAAATCTTTATGAGCTGTTCTCTTCAACTCACAGAACAGAAACAACCACAGCCTTCTCAAGGAATAAAAAAACTGAAAATACAACTTGTACAATTTTAAAAAAGGTTAGCTCATTCTTGCGCTATCAACATCATATATCAGATGATATGGACAGTGTTTCATGAATGGACACAACATTAAATGACAAAATGAAAATAAACAATAGCTAATGAATAGACAAAATGAGTAATCTGTTAACGTTGGTCCTCAATATTTCATAAAACAGCAATTAGACGACAAATCAATCAAACTAGGATAAATAAGCTAAGACAAATTATTCAGATAACCTCCATCAGTGAATTACCAGTAGTCCACAAAACATCGGGCTGACTGGCATAACAGTCAATCAAAAGACCAAACTAGTCACTGATGGACTTCACTGAAAGAACTAGCCAGACGACTCACACCTCAAAAAACAAACAAATTGATCAATTTTGACAAAAATCTCAAATTACAATTAATTTTCCCTTAAGACATCACCAACTAATTCATAGTAACAACTAATTTCATCGAGCGTCCGCTTAGACGAGTCACAAAGAGAGAAATCAATCCATTACTAATCAACATCATAAAATCCTCCAGGACTTTCAATTACTAAATATCTGAATTCCCTCGAACGCAAGATAGAACTATCATATAGTAGTAGATGCATATTTGAAGAAATAGCATGCATGAGCTGATCTGTTCCACTCATACAGCAGAAAAAACCACATCCTTCTCAAGCAATATAAAACCCCGATAATACAACTTGTACAATTTAAAAAAGGTTAGCTCACACTTTAGCTATCAAAGGGCAAAGATATCTAACTTTTCTTACATACACCAACAACATCACAGTATAATCACACAAGTGGGGTCTGGGAAGGGTAGGATGTACGCAGCCTTACCCCTACATTGGAAGGGCAGAGAGACTGTTTCCGATAGACGTTCGGCTAAGAAAACTAACTTTCCTTACATATGAGTGGAAATCCAATCCCCTTATTGTCCTTAATATTTCATATATCAAGAATATTCAGTTACACACATACAGGATACATACTGGCCGAGATAGAAACACGAAAAATGAAATTTAAAAATAACACGAAGAATTAGCTGACGAATAAAATTTATTTTCTTGTACAAATTCATAAAATATACTCTGTAGTACTTTGATCAGTCATATACGAATTAAAAACATGAAATTCTAATCAGAACTCGCGAAGCAAATAAAAATCAACTTATCAATTTGGCACTAATTAATTCACATGAAGAAAACCGGAAAGATGAAGTAACACTACAATAAAATACATGCATGTTAAGCCAAAATGAAAAAGGAAAAAGAAATAAGAAGAAATAGTATAATTGTACCGTCGTGAGGAGAAATGAAGTTAACGTAGCCGTAACAGAGGGAACGGCCGGTCGTTAAGTCACAGCAGACGCGAACGGAAGCCAAGCTTTCGAACTCCGAGAATGCGTCGAAGAGTTGGCCATCGGTGACGTCGTGGTGAAGGTCGCCGACGTACAGAGACACCGTTGGAGGAGGAGGAGGAACCGCCATTTGTCACGGCAGCGTTAACGCGTCGGGAAATTCAGTTACGTTTACAACAGAGTGCAGCAGAAGCAACTGAATAACTACTGTATATATATAGAGAGAGAAAGTGTCAGTAGANGGGGGGGGGGGGGGGGGGGGGGGGGGGAGTGAAGTGGAGCGGAAATTCGTACTTTTCCGGAAATAATATATACATTTAATATTTACAACTAAATCCAATAATGAGATATTAATATTTACAACTAAATCCAATAATGAGATATTAAAAATATATTTAATATTTAATCAAACCAAGTAATTTAATCACGAGAATTATAAACTAAAATAAAAGTTTATATCACCAACATAAATATAATTAAATCATATACGTACAAGATACCTATACTCAGTATATTTTATTTATTTTTTGTTTTTACAAACACAAAGTGAGGATAATTTTTATGGTACAAACAGTCAATCAACAAAAAAGCAATAATTTATCATTTCCCTTTACTCTTATTAATTTAAAAATCTCTAACATATAGGATGCGTTTGGTACGAAGGAATTTTTTTTGTCAATTTTCTCATGTCAGAGATTTTTAGGAGACCTTTTTTTGGGTTAGTGTGCGCCGACATGCTCAAAATTACCTTTTGAACTTCTTCCATATTAGGAGGGCTCGTAAGCATCTTATTATCTTCCTCTGTGACTAGAGGTGACAACCCTAATGAATTGACTATGAAGGTGGCTCTTAGCTACATCAGCGCTCAAATTCCTTAATCGTTATTGCCCGGGCTTCGATGAAATAAGAGGAAAGGGAAATGATAGTTATTAAAAATGATTACTTAGTATTTTAAAAATACAAATGATTAATTTCTGGATAAAAATAGTATAAAATCGTATGATTGAGCTATAATTGCAAAGTTATTGCAATTATAGCCAAAATGTGCCAATTTGGCTAATTATAAAATAATTTGGTCTTAATAGGACCAAAATTAATTAATGAAACCAAGAAATGCTTTTGAAATCATTTGTAATGCAATTTTATAATTATTTATTGGCAATAAAATGCTGGATAGATTAATACAAATATAGGAAAATTGTGAAAAAAAATATCAATTGCTATTGATACATGATTTTGAAGCTATATATGCAAATTTAAAATATTTTGAGAAAAAATTGGGTATCAACAGCTGCCCCTCTTTACCCGGAAAGGATGAAAGAGTTTGTCGGGTAAAGACATGATGGCCAATTTTGCCCGAACGAAACGGTTTGGAGAGATTTAGGCCGCACCCTGGCTTCTGAGCTGCCTACATATCCCTGGTTTTACAGGAATCAGACCGTATGTAGTTCTGAATCCATCGGCGAAGTATACTGGTGAAGTCATCGCAATAACGGAAGCAACATCTAGGGCTAAATGAATGAACGGTTCTACAGAAGAGGTTAGGTTTGATATGGCTGGGAGAACTGGAGCAGGATAGCTCATGCGGGGTAGCCATCGCTTGCTAGGTTACCTGCAGATAAAAGCAATACAAGCGTATACTGTGCGTAAATTTAAACATGAGTCAAGCTCCCGTTGGACTATGAATGTTGTCTTCGGACGGTTAGGGCCATGAATTTAAACATGATAGTCGTTGCTTGTTGGGGCATGAATTATTTGATGAAGGATTCTTGGTTACCCAATTCTCCTTGTACTTGGTGTATTAGCAGATATGATTCACCAATTAATAGCAACTCCTATATATTCATGTCAATGGCCATATTGAGCCCTAAGATGCAGGCCTCATATTCTGCCATATTGTTGGTATAGGGAAATATGAGTTTGGCAGATATTGGGTAGTGTTGACATGTTTCCGATATCAGGACAGCTTTAATGTCTACTCCTTTGAAATTGGCTGCTCCGTCGAAGAACATTCTCCACCCGTCATAGGATTCTGCAATGTCTTCCCCTATGGATGACACTTCTTCATCGGGAAAATACGTTTTCGGGGGTTCGTATTCTCCTCCCACGGGATTCTCGGCAAGATGATCTTCCAGTGCTTGCCCCTTGACCGCTTTCTGAGTCACATAGACAATGTCGAACTCACTCAGCAGGATTTGCAATTTGGCCAGTTTGCTAGTGGGCATGGGCTTCTGAAAGATATATTTCAAGGGATCCATCCTTGATATGAGATACGTTGTGTAGGCGCATAAGTAATGCCTCAGCTTCTGGGCTACCCAGGTTAGAGCACAGCAGGTACGTCCAGTAGAGAATATCGTGCCTCATGTGGAGTGAACTTCTTACAGATAATAAATAGCCTGTTCCTTTTATTCCTGTCTCGTCGTGCTGCCCCAGAACGCAGCCAAAAGCTCCATCTAATACCGCAAGGTAGAGTAGCAAGGGTCTACCTGGCCCTGGCGGGACCAATATTGGTGATGTTGACAAGTATTCCTTGATTCTGTCGAAAGCCTTTTGACAATCCTCGGTCCATTCGGTCGTAGCATCTTTCTTCAGCATCTTGAAGATTGGTTCACATATAACCGTGGACTGGGCTATGAATCGGCTGATGTAGTTAAGGCGTCCCAAGAAACTCATCACATCTTTCTTGTTCTTTGGCGGTGGAAATTCTTGGATGGCTTTGACCTTTGATGGATCCAGTTCTATTCCTCGGCGGCTGACGATGAACCCAAGTAATTTCCCAACAGGAACTCCGAATGCACACTTTGCGGGGTTTAACTTCAAGTTGTACTTTCGCAGCCTGTCGAAGAATTTTCTCAAATCTGCTGTATGGTCGGTGGCTCTCTTGGACTTGATGATGACTTCATCCACATACACCTCAATTTCTTTATGTATCATATCATGGAAGATAGTGGTCATAGCTCTAATATAGGTGGCCCCATCATTCTTTTTGCCGAACGGCATCATCTTATAACAGTAAACTCCCCATGGCGTATGAAAGCCGTTTTCTCAGCGTCTTCCTCGTCCATCCAAATCCGATGGTAACCAGCAAAACAATCCATGAACGATTGAAGTTCATGCTTTGCGCAATTGTCAATCAAGATGTGTATGTTCGGGAGAGGAAAATCATCCTTCGGGCTGGCTCGGTTGAGATCCCGGTAGTCGACACAAATTCTGACCTTTCCATCTTTCTTGGGTATTGGCACGATGTTGGTTAACCATGTCAGATATTCAACTACCCTGAGAACCTTGGTGTTGATTTGCTTGATAACTTCCTCTTTGATTTTCAGACTCATATCAGGCTTGAATTTTCTGAGCTTCTGCTTTACCGACGGGCACATTGGATTGGTTGGTAACTTGTGAGCCACAATGGATGTACTTAGACCAGTCATGTCATCGTACGACCATGCAAATATGTCTTCATACTCTTTCAAGAATTGTGTGTATTCCACTTTCTCTGATGGCGATAGATGAATGCTGATGTGAGTTTCCTTGACAGTTTCTGAATCTCCCAGTTTTACTATCTCGGTTTCGTCTAGATTGATATTAGGTCTATTTTCAAAATCCTCAACTTCTTTGATAATTTCATCGGGTATGGTATCTTCTTCTTCTGAATCACTGTCCTTTTGTTGCGTTGTCTCATTGCATGTCACAATCATTAGTTCATCAAGACAGGAAATAGTACTGATGTAAGATAAAATAATGAGAGAAAATGATAGTAAATGAATACAGATTCGTTGAAACATAAAAGTGATTTTTGAATATTTTGGAACATTGGAGATTTTATTGGAAACTGCAAAAAATGGAAATGCGGAAAAGGAGATCGTTAGCAAAAATGAAATAGTCAATGCTTGTTCAGCCTTGCTACCCCGGGACTCGTCGGGCCTTGGATGGTCTGATAGTCCAATTCTTGAGAAACGATACCTTGCTCCGCTTGGATGGTAGGGCCTTCCTCCTCCTCCTCCTCAACAATAACACAGTAGTCCATGTCACCATCTTCCAGGAATAGATATTTCAAAGCTGCCAACGCTTTTTCTTCCTCTGACCTCCATATTATGTCGGCTTGTTGGAAGGTCTGCTCCAAATGCGGTATCGGTTTTCCCAATGGATATTAAGGACCGCACCATGGTGGCGACTAGTTCTCGTACTCTTGCCATGTGTATTTGTATCCCAGCCCAAACATGGTGCCATGGTGCTTCAGCTGTATTGGTTTGGAAATCCCCTCAAGATTCTTACCGAGTCCTCTGCCAGGCTCGTATCCACTCCAGTTCAATATGCTCTCGATCTTGTTTTCCCACCATTTGTCTTTGTCTACTGCATTGATCCGTTCAATGTGGTGGTAGGTTTCTCCACTCAGCCTTCTTCTACCTTCAATCATCGGGATGGTGTGGCGACCATAGATAGGATTTCTTCCGTCTCCATGGATGATCACTTCCTAGTGGTTCCATTCAAATTTTACCACTTGATGCAATGTTGATGCTACATCCCCAGCGACATGTATCCATGGACGTCCCAACAACAAATTATAGGATGCCGATATGTCTATCACCTGAAATTCAATTTCGAACCATGTAGGTCTCATATGCAGACAAAGACTAATTTCGCCGGTGGTAGACCTCTGAGAACCGTTGAAAGCCTTTACATTCATAGATCCTTCTTTGATCTCGTACAACCCCTTGCCCAATTTCTTGAGTGTTGTCAACAGAAAGATGTTGAGGATGGATCCCCCGTCGATCAGAATCCTAGTGATGAAGTAGTCCTCACATTGCACAGTGATGTGCATTGCTTTGTTATGACTTAGCCCTTCAGGCGGCAACTCGTTCTCATGGAATATAATCTTGTGACTCTCCAGTACTTGACCTACCATATTGGCCATTTCTCCACTAGTTATGCTATTTGGCACATATGCTTCGTTCAACACTTTCATCAAAGCATTACTGTGTCTCTGAATTCTGCAGCAATGACAGAATGGATATCTGGGCTGGAGTTTTGTTCAGTTGATCGATGACTGAGTATTCCCTGCCCTGCACCTTCCTCCAAATATCATATGGGCATGTCTCAATGACAGGTGGCCTGTTGGAAGCATTCTTGCTAGACTCTGCCAAGTGTTCAGGTGTATAGACCCTATCGGTTCTTGTCATCCCCTGTGCATCACCATCTTCTTCTATCTTGACTTTACCTTTCCTTCTTTCTTCCACCGTGGCGTGGTTGACACTGTCACTGTGATTGGTGCAGCTACTTTCACTTCAAATGGAATGGGTGCCTTAGCAGGCGGCATAACTTCAACCTCGAACGACAAATGTGTGTTTGCAGGTGGTGTCGTTTCAAACTTGAATGGAGTGACGCAGTTACCTCGACGTCTCTGGATGGATGAATCTGGACTATGATGGGATTAAGAGTGATTGATGGCTTCTTTGGGTCATCACCTTCTATCATTAACCCGATCGACCCCTCTGGGTCCCAATCTTCTTCTATCTCTATCATGTTGACACCCATATGGTCTGGAAGCGGATTGTTGTGAACATTGGGAGCAGCTTCTTTGCATGGATGACCTTGTTATCAATCATAGACTGGATCTTATCCTTCAATGAGGGACATTCATCAATTGTATGCCCCTTCATGCCGGAATGGTATGCACAAGTCTTGTTTGGATTGACCCATTGGGATGGATTTTCAGGGGTTATAGCAGGGGTAGGAGTGACATAACCAGCATCTTTTAATCGTTCATACAACTGGTCGATAGGTTCAGCAATGATAGTGTATTGTTTAGGAGGTCTACGATCAAAATTTGGTCGAGGTCTCGGGAAATTTTGGCGAGCAGGGGGGTGACTGGAAGTGAGATGGCTGAGAGTTGTAAGTATGATAAACAGGAGTTGGTTGGGAATATCTGGGGGAAGTAGGCTGATATGTAGACGCTGGAGATGCCTGATATGTTGATGGAGGTGCTGACTGATAGGTGGGCGAGGGTGCTTGATAGGTGAGTGGGGAAGTTCTGTATACCAACGGGGATTTGGGTCCCTGTGCAACCATTACCGTTCCTGCATCTTTCTTCTTGGATATACCACCAGACTGCAAGGCTTTGTTGGTGGCCTGTAGGGCCTCAAAGTTAGTGATCATTCCACTCTTGATACCTTCTTCAATTCTCTCATCCAGCTTGATGATGTCAGAGAATTTGTGGTTTTCAATCACCATTAACCTCTCATAATACTGCAGGTCTTGTGCCCGGACGAAGAATTTGTTTATTTGTTCTTCCTCTAGGGTAGGCCTGACCTTGGCTGCTTCAGTTCTCCAGCAAGCGGCATACTCGCGAAAAGTTTCGGTGGGCTTCTTTTTAAGGTTCTGGATGTAGAACACGTCTGGTGCATTCTCCGTATTGAACCTGAATCGGTCCATGAAGTCTGATTCCATACTTACCCAGTCGGACCACTTCTTAGGGTTTTGGCTGATGTACCAAGATAAAGCATCTTCTGTGAGGCTCCTCATGAACAATTTCATGCGAATCTTCTCTTATCTTCCTACTCCAACCAATTTATCACAATAGGTCCTCAGATGGACCATGGGATCACCTGTACCATCGAATATTTCGAACTTAGGAGGTATGTAACCCTCCGGTAGTTCAACATCGGGCTGTATGCATAGATCTTCATAGTTCAACCCTTCGACTCCCTTGCTTCCTTCAACGCCCCGAACTCGACTAGTCAGCTTCTTGAGTTCCTCGTCCAAATTCTTAATAAGCATATCCTTCTCACTAGATTCAGGTGTGTAAGAAATGTGTTGGGTGGAGTGAGTTAGAGTCTCCACGTATATGGGGTTGTTCTGATGACCTGGTGTTTGAGCATAGAGGTGGTCACTTGTGGAGTCTTGTGGTTCAGAGATAATTAGTGGGGTATTTCTTGGAGCGTGGAAAGTGTTGTGTTGGTGCTGTGGTGGGATAATTTGTTTTTTCAGTGGATTTGTATGATGATGAGTCGTGGGAGGGTTCTGTTTGTTTGGGGTGTTTTGAGGAGGTATGGGATTTTGAATGACATCTGGGACACTGAGTGAGAAGGATAAATTTGTTAAGTTCCGAACATGCTCAAGCTCCCCTTGGAGTTTCAACAACCTTTGCTCGAGTTGTGACATAGCATCATTCTAAACCTGAGTACCTTGATTGTCAAGAGCTTCTGTTCGTTCCACTGTCGTTGTGTTTTCATGTCTGATGTTGCCCAAATCTTCCATTTTGCCTTTGCCTTTGCCTTTAAGTGGACTAGGAGGAGGAGGAGGAGGTGGAGAGCCCCTGGATCTTGTATGATATGATGATGATGCCAGAATGCACAAACCAACCTTTGGGGAGGGGAATAATCAAGAGAAACGAAAAAAACAAAAGGTAGCCAAGTCAGTGAGGATCATGAGAAAATATTGCAGTATTTAAACACATAGTGCAGGAGTAAAAGTGTGTCCTAATTTTGGAGCCTCGTTGTGCCAGAGGTAGGCCTAGCGACAAGTTGATTTTAGAGAACTTAGATGCAAAAATGCCTCATTTCATTAATGTAAAATAGATGAATTCAAAATGACACTACAATAATAAGCAGGAAATAAAGTCACTAATGGCACTTGGCCTTATTACATTTGGAAAAAGCAATGAAAAGGTAACCTAGACTACTTGGTCCCCGAAGGACCTTCCCCAGGCTTGGTCTTCTTGGTTCTGTCAATCAGGTTCCCCAGGTCGTGCATGCCCAACAACAGGTAGACCCTTGCTAGATGCCCTCCTTCATAAGTGGTGGCATTCTTTGGACCATGCCGAACCTGGGGACTTCGT
This sequence comes from Nicotiana paniculata, assembly GCA_005239505.1. Taxonomy (NCBI): domain Eukaryota; kingdom Viridiplantae; phylum Streptophyta; class Magnoliopsida; order Solanales; family Solanaceae; genus Nicotiana; species Nicotiana paniculata. The sequence goes on along the minus strand of ML350486.1, from coordinate 6,432 downwards.
GCCTCATTTTCTGCAAAATAGATAAGGTTAGACCCTTGCCCCCGCCAGACTTGACTATTTATACACTTATGATTCGCATAAAGGCATTTAGTTCTCCAAATAAATGCACAAAACATGATTGCATCCGTTGGGATTATGGAAAACCCGATGGACTTTTGGATAAGGTTGTCTTAAAGGGTTATTGTGCGTACGACACATTAACCCGGCTAGGTTTGACCATGATGCATGCAAAATATAACAGAGTAAGGTTTCTATGGGGTTTTAGACTGGTACCCTCAAGTGGACAACTTGTGGGGAAAAGGCAAGGAATCGTCGACTGCACCGCTGATCGACTAGTTTTACCGCAAATAAGCCTTTTCGAATTTAGGGGTGATATAAAATGGAAGGGCGCAAACACTCATCAAGCGTTTCTATAGTATTTGTATAGGCACGAGTGGAATATGGTATTGAGCATGATTTATGAAACAATAAATGAGCAATAAAAGCATGTTGTCATGTATTTGCATGTTATGAAAGCGGTAAATACAACAATTATAATTGAAAAAGCAGTTACAAAAGAAAAAAATAAAAAGAAACATGTTAGTTTTGATTCTGAAAGGAATAAATACTTGAAAGAGATAAACAATTAATGGCACATAAAGGGCTAAGAAGTATGCAACTTGTTTATAAACTCAATAGCAAGGACTTAATCAGCTTGCCTACTGGTTTTAAAAAAACTTGTTAGCCCTTAGGCAGCAAACACAATCAAAAACAATATTCATTTTTAAGAGATTGATTACCTAAGGCTTGCTTAGGCGTGGGGTTGTGCATAGTGGCTACCAGAATTATTAAACAGTTTAGAGGTTGTTTTACCTAAAACATGTTGTTCTAAGTGATATAAATCTGAGAATGCAGAGATAGTTACCAATTTCTATTAAGAACATACATGATAATAATATGCGGGGTTATTTTATACCTTTTCATGAATCAGCAGTTTAAACTAGGCGTAGTTAAGTAAATGTAAACGAAATCCTAGAGCATGGTATCTAGTATGAATACATGAATGCAGGGTGGCTAGGATATAATTTCAGGATGCATAGGATTACCAAAGCATGATTTCTAAAATGCACATAGAATTACAGAGTTGTTAAGCATGATTCATGAATGCACAGGAGTATTAATTTTATCGCCTAAGGAGCAGGATTTCTAAGTGGTAGGCACAAACATAAATTGAGGTATGTTATATGTTAAAGCAGTAAACATGAAAAAGCTTTAAAGACATGATATCTAATGCATGTTTGGCATGTTGATCCTAAGCATGTATTCTAATGCAGATATAGGAAATGTAAAGCTTAAGGCATGATTTCTACCCAGTGGCATTGATAAAATTATATGGCTCTCCCCTCCCATTTCACTAGCCATCCCCAATATTCATTAACAAATAAATATTACAGACCAACTGAATAAATTATGTAAATAGATAAAGGAAAAGAAGAAGTTAAACTATAGAGAGCCTGAAAACTGGCCCAGACTTCCAGGACCTCAAGTGCCCAAATGTTTCATAGCCTTTCTCGTATTCGGGTGTGTCAGAGTTCCCTAAGGACCTCAAGGGATCCCGGGCAGTGATTACACCCAATTTTCATAACCATAATTGAGTAAGTGCAGTGTGGAAGGTCCAACTCTAATGCATCAGAGTTCAGAGGGATCTCATAGGGATCCCTAAGCAGTCACACATTAGAGGGGCAGAACTTAAATATCTAAGAGTAACGTGAGAGTGCTTGACATAGTTTTGAAAAGATTGAGTAGGAAAACAGTTTGAAAAGAGACTTGTTTGAAAGATTTTGTAATGAACTACAGAGTTATGTAGTAAAACAGTTTTTGAAAAGAGAGTAAAGCAGCAAGCAACAATCCAGACATAACACCCAAAACAGGTTCACACACAGCCAAAGGACACAGAACCAAGGCAGGTTCAGCAACACCAAACAGGGGGAATGGGGGATTGGGGACACATAAGTCACATAGGTAAGAACATCGTTCCAGGAACACTTAAGTACAAAATCAACAATATGCTAGGGGGCATCCAGGGATCAAGATATAACATAAACTTTAGGATTACTCAGAACCGAATAACATAAGGTACAAATTGTTTTACCACGGAAAAGTTCATGCCAATAATCAGAGAAGCATAAGTAAGGCAGAATCATATTGAGGTATACATAAAAGGGGGATATCATTTCATAAGCATGCTGAGTCTAAGGGAGGGGAGTACATAACATGCTAAGTGAACAACAATGCAAGCAGTTCAAGTGCATACATCACAGCAAAACCATAGGTAAAAACATATTAGAAACAAGATGAATTGAAGTACTGAAAGAAACATATTATTTTTGAAACTTAAACTGAAATTAGGATATACCAGTATAGGAGATAGAAAACAAAGAATGAAGAGTAAGGGGGTAGAATAATCAGACTTGGCTTGCAGCCGGCTGATAATAGCAAGTAACCAGAAGGAGAGCAGAAGAGAGTATTTATGTATACGAGAGAGTTTTGAGCAATGTCCTCGTGTGTTTGAATGAAAAAGCAGTGTATATATAGTTTAAGACTAGATAGAAAATAAGACAAGAATCATAGTTAAGCAGTAATTATGGAACTATGTACCAATTAGAATCAAATCAGTATAAGTACTCCCTTTAACTAAGGAGTTAGCTTCAAACGGTAATATGCAGATAATAAATAAGGAAGGAAATCATATAAGGCTAAATATAACACATAAGAAAATAGTTTCAGCATAGCATAAGTATAGAACATATAATAGAGGCTAGGTTCAACATATTCTAATTAAGGAAAATACATAAGAATCAGTTGACAGCATGCTCGATCATAGATTAAGGTAAGAAAATATCTTAAAGGTTAAAATCAGTAGAGAATATCACAAAAAAAATCAGTGAAGGATCAATCGTAGAGATTCAAAAATAGCAACTAGTACTGATTTAGGAGAAATTAACACAAATTTATGAGAACAAGCGGAATAAACACATAATAGGCAAAATCAAAAACCCTAATAGGCCAAATAGGGTAAAATCATACAAAATTAGGAATTCACATAGAGAATAGTACGAATTGACAGAATAAACATGATATAGGCGGAAGAAATAAAGAATCAGAAACCCTAATAAGTAAAATAGGGTAAAATCACAGAAAACTCCGAACGAATTCATAAATAACAGACATGCTAAGAAATCAGATGAACAAGTAAACAAGAACAAACTCAGAACCCATGATTAAGACCAAGAAACTTAGGGTTTTAACATAATAAGTCAGACAAAAGGGGAAAAACCTTAAATAAACGTTTAAACATAGTGAAAATCATAGAATAATACTAAAATCAGAAGGAAAACCTATTTTGAAAAGGGGTTAAGAAACCCTAGTTTGAAGATGAAGAGTCATTTTAGAGAAATAGGAAAATATTTTAAGGAAAATAACAAAATAACTCGAAATATACCCGGATCTATTGCAGATCTAAGAAATCAAGCATTAAAATTAGGGTTTCAGAGAGAGAACCCAAAAAGAGAGAGAGAATCAGCTTAGAAACCACAGGTTCTAGCCAGAGATAGGAGGATCTTACTCGGACGGCCATGGACGGCCTGAGAATGACATGAAAACCATGGGAGGTGAGTGAACCGCCTTCTGGTTCCTTTGAGGACCTCAAGGAAGCAATAACTCGGTGTAGAAGGAGCCATTGAGGCTGGGATGGTGGTGAGACCACCATAGTTACCGGCAAGTCGACGACCGGTAAGAGCTTAGGTTTAACAGAGAGAGTTTGAGAGATGAGAGAGATGTGTAACGACGGAGTAAAAGAGAGAAATGAGGGGGGAAGTATGGTAGTCTCTAGGGTTAATTAAGGAAATGGGAGATCTGGACCGTTGATTAAAATTGATCGACGGTCCAGATTAGACAAGGGATTGGGTCGGGTAGGATAATGTATTGGGCCTGGGGTATTTGGGCCATTTTTAATCAGACTTGGGTCTGGTTTAATTAGGCTATAAATGAAATGAAAGTGGTTATTTGTTAAATACCCAATGTAAATTAATTAAAACAATTTATAAAAATAGGTGTTAATTATAAAAAATGAATTTCATGCGTAGAAAATAATTAAAAATGATTACTTAGTATTTTAAAAATACAAATGATTAATTTTTGGATAAAAATAGTGTAAAATTATATGATTGGGCTATAATTGCAAAGTTATTACAATTATAGCCAAAGGTGCCAATTTGGCTAATTATGAAATAATTTGGTCTTAATAGGACCAAAAATAATTAATGAAACCAAGAAATGATTTTGAAATCATTTGTAATGTAATTTAATAATTATTTATTGGCAATAAAATGCTGGATAGATTAATACAAATATAGAAAAATTGTGGAAAAATATCAATTGCTATTGAACATGATGTTGAAGCTATATATGCAAATTTAAAATATTTTGAGGAAAAATTGGGTATCAACAATAGGGATTTCTTTTTCAACAACACAATCAATGGGAAGGAGGAACTTTCCCACTTTCACAAGAACATCATCAACAATCCTCACCAATCTCTTTATTGAACGATCGGCGATTTGTAACATCATACTTGTAGGCCTCGGCATACCTAACCCCGCTTGATTGTAAATATCAAGAGGCATTAAGTTGATGCTATCCCCATCCTCAAAAAGAGCTCTTGCAAAATCGCGCAACCCGATAGTGCATGGAATGGTAAAAGCTCCCGGGTCTTCTTTCTTTGGAACGATGGTTGTTGCAATGATTGAACTAACACGGTGAGTCACATGCACCACTTCATTATTTGTGGTTTTCTTATTGGTGATCAAGTCCTTCAAGTATTTAGCAAAACCCGACATCTCTTGAAATGCTTCCACAAATGGAATGTTTACCGATAATTGCTTGAGAATGTCATAGAATTTCTCGAATTTTCTATCATCAACCCTCCTAGAAAGTCTTTGAGGGAAATGAGGGGGAGGTCTAGGAATTGGTTATAGAGCTTTTGGTGTCTCATTTACCTTTTCCTTGACCTTTTCACGGTTCACTTCTTGAACTTTCACTTCCTTTGGGAGTCTTTCAGTTTCAACAACAATTGGCACCTCAACTTGTGCCTCAACCTCTTATTCAATATCTTCCACTTCGACCATTTGTTCATTCTCTCCTTGAATTATTTTCTCACTTCGAGTTGTGATTTCCATACAATGAGAAGTAGGACCACTCCCATTACCATTCGGGTTTGCTATTGTGTCACTTGGGAGTGCGCCCTTTTGCTTCGGATTTTGCTCTCTTGATGGATATCTCATTTGTATTTCTAAATTTTGTATGGATGCGGTGTGGGAACCCACAAGCTCGATCATGTTCTTCATTGAAGTGTCGTTTCTTTCTTGATTTTGCAATACTCTTTCAAGCATGCTCTCCAATTTGGACTCACTTGAAGAACTTTCCTTCAAATGGAAAGAGTTATAGTAGTGATGTCACCTAGTATTAGGGACTAGGTAAGCCTAGCATTTCCACTGAACGACAACAATAATAAAGGAATTATAACAGTCTCGATTTAGACATCTTGACAGAGTTTACAATTTCCCAAAACCCGGTAAATACAAGTCATAAGCTCTACGAAATCTTTCTATCAAATCTAAATACAATTGTCTAGGAATAAGTAAGTACAGTTGAATAGAAATAAAACAGGAAGGTGACTTCGAAGCCTGCGAATGCAGCAGCAGGTTACCTTGAGTCTCCCCAGCAATGATCTGCGCAGCTACTAACAACAATAAACTGGATCTGCACACAAAAATATGCAGAAGTGTAGTATGAGCACACCACAACGGTGCCCAGTAAGTATAAAGACTGACCTCGGTGAAGTAGTGACGAGGACTAGTCAAGACACCACCGGTCTAATAAGTAAAAAGGCATAAATATATAAATGACCGAGACATAATATCTATCTAAAGATTTTTCAATATAATTAACGATACAATCGAATAAGACGGAAGAAAATTCAATAATTACGATCAACGGACAACATAATAGAAATACACAAAGAGAATGGAAAGAATGCAATCCAAATGGCGGGAATCACAACCCAATGAAAGCACTAGCAACTCAGCACTGCATCAATTTATTCACGTCAGGCCTTAACCAATAAACTCAATAAAACCAGTCAAACCTTCAAGTGAAAACCTTTAAATCGTGAGTTTATTTTGAAAACTTAAAGATATAATCATTTCGGAATAGAGAAATTTCTTCTTTGAAACATACTTTCTCTAAATGTATATTTATATATTTTTATAAAGAGAAATCTTTAAAACATAGGCTCTTCAAATACGTGGTGTTCAAATATACTTTTCCAAGTACTGCTCTTTCAAATATCATCAAAATACGTGATGTTCAAATATACTTTCCCAAATACCGCTC